>DWJK01004519.1:0-11923 GCA_018248815.1 Croniades pieria auraria
GATGTTTGTTACTCTTTCACGTAAAATATACTGAATGGATTTTAATGAAACCTTACAATAACATAGCTTATACATCAGAATAACACATAGGCTACAATTTATAAAGATATTGTGTCAATTGTCCAAAATATCAAGTAAGTAGGAAAAAATGTCCCATCTGCGAGCTATTTTGGCGTGCGCTGCCAAAACCTCTAGAGTTACACATATGTAATGTATGATGGAAATGTTTATCTCAAATAGTCCTACAAAAAAGCCCTCCACAGTATATATCTATATCTTATGTGTAAGCCATTATAGCCAAAATAGTTTACTATATTCACTCTTGGTGATCGTACCGTGATGTTCTTAAAATAGTTTTTTAATAGATTTTTCTCTAATTAACGCGGGTGAAACCGCAGGGATCAGCTAGTAAGATTATATTCTCTATTGACATTGTTCGCATTAGACATTTTAGAGTGCATAATTGAGTATCGTCATTATATTAAAGTATTGTATAAATGCGTTTGTAATGATTATAAAACCAAGTCACTTTAAAAATGTTAACAATCAAGTAATATTTGTATGTTTCAGTTGGCACAGTAAGAGCACTATTATCATTGTAGTTAAGCAACTTGTGATCCGTACTGACGAGCAAATTGATTGATTGATTACAAAAAAAGCAAAAAGAAATGTTTCTTTAATAAGTTGGTTATAGAAGTCTATAGACGGCGGCGATTGGTGCTTGATCGCTTGCTATTCTCTTCAAACAAAAAAAGCTTCACAATGAACCGTGTTGTTATGTAGTAGAGTCGAAATTCGAATAAATATCTTGCTTCATTTTGCAGTTTGACGTACGGCCGCGAACCGCAGTGCACGTGCATGACGCAAGAGCAGTACGCGAGACTCCGCGCGCAAGATCCGCGCTATCGTAATGATTGTTAATTTGTTTTATTATTTTTCTATACCTAAATACATCAACTGACTGACTCACAGCCAAAATCACTAAGTTTAGAAACAGGATATTTATGACAGATTGTTTATACGACTTAAATAAGTAATAAAAACAGATATACAAAATTCATTTAAGCAATGAAACAAGGAATATAAGTTTGCAGAAAATTTCATTATTTTTGAAGTGGAATACACAAAAACTAAAACATACGTTTATCGTTGAAAATACAAACAATGCATTATCAAGGAAAATTACAGCAAGATACAAAAAGTACAAATTTAATTTTTCATAAAAATTTGTAATTCTAAACATGTATACGACAGTTTGATTGGTTCAGTTCAGTTTGATTATAAAATAAAGAAAGATGTCTAATATTTAACGGCTCAGAAATACAGTATGTAATAAAATTGTTATTTCGAGCGTAATTACTAAATGTAAACCAGGTTCATCGACGTTACCACGAACCACGACTCGCGCGATCGAAACAGACGCCAACGCCTCCGCCGCAGCCGCAGGCCGCGCGGACAAGGTCGTCGCGGCGACCTCCGCTACTTCACTCTACGACAACGTCACCAACAACCAGCCGACTACTCAGACGCCAAAACGTAATATTAAACGCTTACAGGCTTTTCAGGAAACCGACCATTCCAACAGTGGATAATTCGAATTTGGTTGCAAATGCCTGCACTAGCAGGAGTCAGTTATAGATGGAACACCCGACATGTAACACGTAGGCAATGCTGACCATTTGTTAAACCAGAATACCATAGCGATTGTTACGCTATTGGCTAAAAATGATTTTCATAATACAAATCAGCGGGGCAAGAAAGTCGATAGGAAAAATATTGTTAAGTAACAGAATAAAATTTACTTGTAACTTTTCATACAGGAGATATTTAACACATAATGAAGTAAATCTGTTACAGTCCGGTTAATATACATATTATTACATATTTCTATCCATCTATCGACCTTTGGAAGTCCACTGCTAAACAAAATCCTCCCCAACCGACGCCACTCCGCCCGGTCCACGGATAGTATTGACTAAATAAATCAATATTCATGACATGCAACGTTGTTACTGTCACGAAAAACGAGTAATTGTTTTACTGACCTTTTAGAATTAACCAGCGTTTTATGAACATCAATTTTATAAAAAAATATCTAATTTAGCGGCAGCTCGTCAGTCAGACGCTCAATCGTCGTCACGCCCGCCCAAATCGCAAGAGACGTCTACTATGACCACAAATACTTCCACCGCGCCTAAAACTGTCACTGCTTCAGTCGGCACCCATGGAAATACTGTAAGTTTTATTTATGAACACAATCATCAGTATAATCTATCACATTATCAAACTTTTGCCTTCTGCTTAAAATAAAATGTTCTATTCCGTGACAAATGGTTGAATTTTCCAGCGATTGCATACTGTTTAAGAATAACCAGTCGTGAAATTAGTAGATATGTAGCTTTCACTTACTTTTCCGCCTAAATCAATAAATATTACAAAATTAAGTGACGTGGACATTTGTCATAGACGTAGTTTTTCAGTCTCGATTATTTATCGGATAGGCTAACGAAGATCAGCAAGCATCTACTGGACAGAATAACCAAGACCTGAAGTCCGAAGGGGTGCAAGCAGGAGGCACCCTAACAACATCTAAATCTTCAGCTACCTCGACTAGACCGGGCAAAGAACACTTGCAGCACATGCCAAAGAGCATTGATTTTGGAGATGGCAATGAATCGGTAAGAATACTTTTATAATAGTCTATATTTTATACTTTGAACGTTTTGTTGTTTAACCTTCAACATCAAAAAATTTAAAAAAATATGTATTTATTGCCTATAAATTCTTTGATAATACAAAATGTTTTTTCAACATGCCACTTTTTAAATTTTACTTGTGAGACCCGTCTTCTCTTTCTCAAATTTCTATGAAAGTTTACGCAGTCTAAAGTTATTTAACTATTAAATGCTCTTTGTGTCTATACAAATGATTATATATGTACCGAATTAACTCAAGTATGTTTTTCGGGATAGCCATCTGAATCATTCAAATTAAGCAAGTATATATACAGTCACATTATGATAATATTAATGTATGCAACTGTACATTTTCAGGGTCGTGAATCTGATAGACACTCTATGCATAACCACAACGTCATCAATAACAATCCAACTGGGTCTCGCCGCACTAAGTCAAAGAGTACTGAGGATATGAATATGGGTATGTAGAAATAGCTGCAACAGTAATATAGTAACTTAAGGGAGCAAGAAGAATTATCATTATCATCATCGTCATCATCATCACCATCATCATCAACATCATCATCATCATCATCATCATCATCATCATCATCATCATCATCATCATCATCATCAGCCTGCTCCCGTCCACTGCTGGACATAGGCCTCTCCAAAGAATTATCGATAGGACTGTAATGACAATTTTATTAAACATTGTCATCTCAATGTGGGAAAACATTTCACAAATTTGCTCGAAATTTTTTATAAAACAAGTCCTTCTTTCTACGGTAAAATCCATCTTCAACCAATATAACTGATATTATTAACTAGAGAAGAAATGTTACTTCAAAATGTAATATGAACGTTACTGCGACGTACATGTAAAAAACGCTAATTCAACCATTACAGATTCGAGTACATTAAAGCGTATGCTGAAACCGATGCCGTCAACCGAGAGTCCCGTGACGTCACCGGAGATGGGCCGCCGGCGTTACGGAGGGGCAGGCCCGTGCCCGCCCACGTGCGGTTCGCACGGCCACCGACATTCGCAACACGTGCATCACGGCCACTACGCGCATATCGTCAACAACAACAGCCGCCAAAACTCACAACGGTACTCAACTACTAGATTAGATCTCTTATTCTGATGGCTTCCCGGTTCCAGTTTACTATACTGATATAATTTTTCAACTTCCACGCCCCGCCAATCGATTCCAATGTAAACTTAAAAAGAGCGTGTACCATGGTAACCAGACCACTACTAATCTATATGTATATTGACATGTTGCATAAATTATTTTGCACAGAACAAACACTTGTGTCGATCACAAAAATCTTGCGCTGGGTAGAAAACAAAGTCACCAACCCCGGCTCAGAAGTCACTTTCATTTATATTACCACTAGACCAAGGAATCAGTCTAGTTTATTATAAATTGGGTCATTGTTTGTACTTTTGTCTTATCTAGCCCAAATATTATGGCCGGCGACCATCAGGTTCTAATCGTCGCTCAGATCTCATTTTAGGGTTTACCTCAGAGCCAAAAATGTTACATTTTATAAACTTGAATGAAATAGTCTATCTTTTTTTTGCATAATTACCCAAAACAAATGAGATATAAATCGAAACATCGTTTTGTGATTTAAAATCGTATTGGCCAGAGTAGATCAGCTTAATCTTAAAGTTGATGGAAAAAAGCATTTAAACAGAAATTTCATTCAATTTCTCTTATCCTATGTCCTATTTTATAAACAAAAATACTAACGACATAAATAAGCTGTTGTATACTATAGTAAGGTTCTTATGTATTATTATAATGCAATAACTATATTTTTCTTATACAGTCGCGGTGTGGGAGTAGGCGCTGCTCCCAGTGGCTACCCAGGCCGTGGATTGTACCTAGAACTTGGCGGCGGCGAGCGTGATATGTCTCCGCCGTCTGACAATGTGATGTTCGATAACCAGTGCTACGCCACAACACCTTCCTCATCGAATGGAAACTCCGATCAAGAGCCGTGCCAGCGCCGCGATCTTCGTGATCCTCGAGACCTTCGTGATCCCCGCGATCTACGTGATCCTCGTGATCTTCGTGATCCTCGCGATCCTCGCGATCCTCGCGATCCTCGTGATCCTCGTGATAATCGTGATCCTCGTGATCCACGTGATCCACGCGATCCACGTGATCCACGTGATCCTCGTGACCCTCGTGATCTCCGTGATCCGCGCGATCCTAGACAACACCACCATCCTGTGAGTACAAATATCACGTACTGCCATCGCTGGTTGAATATATTCATTAACAATAATTTAATTTTACTATACACCAGAATTTACAATTACCAATTTGTAAAACCATTTCATTTTTATTCTTTTTACAGCTTCAATTAATTGTTAATTTAGTCATGTTTAGTTTCTACAACTGTTCAGTAATATTTTGCCATCTAGTCTGCAAATTTTCAGAAGCAGATCATTAAAAATAATCATGTTTTGTTTAACCGAAATAATTAAAGGTCTTGAAACACAGCCTATGTTGCGTCGGAATAAATGAAAAACGTGTGATAAAATAGTGAAATAGTACAATTCCTCTCAATTCGTTAATTATTCCCAAGACCTGACTCGTACACAAAGATTTTATACTTTTGCACTAGAATTTTATGCCTTTTTTATTGAAAAATCGTCCGTCCATGTTTTCCCAGAAAACATCTCTGTGTATAGTTTGTCGGGTAAAGTAAACTGTTAGGCGTAACCATTACCCACACATAACATCAAATTTTTTGATGTAAACCGAACTTAACAATACTCGTAGGCTTTTTGTGACTTTTTTCGACCGTACACTTTTTGTGTTTAAAATATGGTTAGAGGATTACTTATTCATCTTCATTTATCAAGCGACCAAAGACCGTTTCTGTATTTTACCTACCGCTTGGCATTCTATTAATCTGTTACAAATGTTCTCCAATAGTCGACCATGGTTGGCTTAGAGTTCGACACTTCCTCAATTGTGTGACACACTTTTGCTTCCAAATTGGTCACTAATATGTGTTTATCTAAATACAGATATCTTCTTGTTTTAAACGAGCCTGAAAATGATTAGATTTGAACTAAGAAACCTGCCTACCGTGATTTTTGGGACGTGTAGTTGATTGAATGGCACAAAAGTTTTCAAAATTAACTGTCATGGCAACACCGTTTTGAAGTTCTAATTAACATAAAATGCTATTTATCTTTAATATTATTAGAGCCTATGAAAGCTTAAAAATTAATTATGATCAAATTAACAAGAAGTTCGCAATGTACTGATAAATAATAATAAATATCCCGTTGAGTCGAACTATTGGATTTTCCTGACCAATATATGTTTCAGGTACATTTTGGCTACAGTACATTAGCAGTATGACGGTATAGGAAAAGTGATTAAGTATTTTCTTCTTGGATATCACATTTTTAAATGGGTAAATAACGATATCTTAATGCAGCTGAAAAACGTCCATATTTACGGACAAAAATGTTATCGAAAGTTTTTATCTCTGCATTTATGTATGCAGAGAATTTTATAGCCAAACTCAGAGCAAACACTCGTACACACATGTGTACATACATACGAGTAAATTTGTCCTAAATAGTTATCAAACCCACAACCCCATATGGTTTACTGCCCATACGAAATGTTTAGTTCTGCTTTGAATTGAGATGCCCTGCAATATTTGTCTATATTGTAGTCATACAATATGCGTACCAATAAGGTAAAATACTAACACTGAACGCTGTGAAAACTGCTCGTGATAATATAATGACTACTGCGCGTCCAGTTTAAAAAATACTGCAGTTTTAATGAAAGTTGTATTTCAAATTGTCATAATAAACCTAAGAATCACTTACGTACCTACTTTAAAAGCTCCACACATAACTTTAGAAAAATTTCCAACGTAATACTTCAACATATTTCTACATAAGTAATGACTTTTTAAGTTTAAAAAATAAGCTATCTCTTTACAATTTGGTTCTGAATCCGCTCATAATATGTCATATCATAAGTATAAGATATGGCGGATCTGTAGGTGAAACAAAAATTGTTTAACATATCCACATTCATGTTACCAGTACATACGACATTATCTACAGTCACGAGATCGATTTATTAATATGTTTTACAAGGACAAGCCACTGAGTTATTGCTTTTGGTTCCCATATTATCAGATCAAGAGACACATTTTTATTTATGTTCATATTACATTGGGAAAGCGTTCATCATACAAAGCACTAGTCATTAACGATACTGTATTACTTCAAATATTTATTCGTTATCTACAGAAACAATGAGATTATTATTTATTTTTGAATAGGTAAATGATGATAAAGAATAAAAATGAATAAAAATGAAATTAAAATTAGGCTAAAGTATTTTGCAATCGTCCGCGAACATAGAGTATGATGGTGTCTATTCCAATATAGTTTACATTGCTCACCCTCGCACAGACTACCCGCGCGAATGTAAACATTATGTAAATGTATACATCCCCATACATACCACAACTTCTAGTACTATTATGATTGTAGTATGGTGATAATTGCGAATTGATTTCGTTATCATCATCATCGGCCTATATCAGTCCACTGCTGGACATAAGCCTCCCTTAATGCTTACCGCATTAATTTTAGCTTAATTGTATCTGCCTGTAAAGTTACCTTATGCCAAGTCCAATATGAATTAATGTAATCTATTGGTGCAGCAAAAGCCCTGCCTGTCGCGTCAGGCCTCTCAGTCGAGCGCGACGCCGGCCCCGGGCTCGCCGACCTCGCGCCTCCTGCTCGAATACGAGATGCACTTACGAAATACCCTCGCCAAAGGTATGGACGCTGAGAGCTACAGTCTGCACACGTTCGAAGCTTTATTGAGTCAGAGCATGGAAGATTTAGGTAAATAAAAAATACTTCATGTAAAAATTGCATCCGAAAAAAAGTTCAGTTCCATTAAAAAATAGATTTGCAAAGCTGCCAGTTTCCTACATGTTGTAGAATCATCGTCCATGATTGTTTACGAGTACATTTGTGTAAGCTGAAGTTGCTTCTGCGTAGATAGTATATGTTGTAGCCTACTGTGTATCATGCTTTGATGTTGATTTTAGTTGAGAAATATTTCTTTCTTCCTTCTACCTGAGTTTTCCCTTCTTCTTAAAAAAACTATACTGCCTATCAATATACCTACATACGAAAAAGAACTGTTATTGGCGAAACGATCAGATGTTTTCATATAACGTTTTTTCCAAAACTTTGAAAACAGTTAAATGATTCTTAATTGATACGGAAACATTTCTGGAATGAAATGATTTCCGTAAAAATATTTTTAAGATTAAAATATTAATCAAAATTTCGGAGCGATGTGGGTATAACCCGAGTATGTTATATATACTCTATACTTGTTTCCTTTCTTTCTAGAATATAATGACAATATGCCGCCTTCAAATCAACGAAGCCCATATCCATCTAGGCGACGTAAGTATTTGCTATGTTAATGTTAAGTTTTAATTAAAGTAACCTTTCTTTGATCTTCCAGATTCTAACCGTGGAAAGTCCGGCGCACAGATAACAGCTAGAGATATGTTATAAAAAAACTAAAAAGGAAGATAGTACGGGCCAAATTAAAACGCTTAAGGAAATATGTAACATATAGAATTCGATAAAAGCATAAAACTGACCGCATATGAACATTTAAAAAATCATTGTATTTCAAATCATTTTTTGAATTTTTTTTTCGTAAATTTGTCTCAAGGATTTAAATTTGTGAAAAAAAAGCAAAACATAACTTGTGAAACTCTTACTGAGCTATAAAAGTCTCCTTTATACAACTCTACCTTAATAAATTTCGTCGGAATTATATTGTTTCACTGGCAAGCTAAGGTTTAAATTTACATTGTAAATTCCTGTTAACAATATATGTATATACGAGTATGTATATGAAAATGACTCTGTCTGTTTATCGGTACATGCCTAGCCCTTAGCTTAGAGCCGGTAGCTGATAAAATTTCTCATGAAGGTAAAATAAATTTTGGAGATAACTGTAGGTGTCGGCTTTTGTTTTTCTTCTGACGTATTATACTTTTCATAATCAAAAGACCTCGTACTTTCTCCGGAATGAAGCTATTTTGATGAGAGAATTGATATTAGTAAACAAAATTGTCTCTGAGAAATAGTTTGTTAAAGCAAAGAAATTACAAAAGTAATTTTAATAACAATAATTCTATTATTAAACTTTATGTTTAACGCTTGAAAACACGTCTAAAAGAAAGGCTAGCATTTAATATCCTTAAAATGTAATATCGATATAGGTTGAATCGAGTATTGACAAGATGAATTCTGTAGACTGGAAAAAGGTTAGGTTAGCTATTTCAGCAAGGTAAAATACTACGTGTCTATCTCTTTGGCAACAGGTGGATTGCTACGTATGATAAGTTTAATTTCATCCAATAGCCTATTTATTGTGTCTAAGGTCCAGCATCGCAGTGCTCTGGCGGCGGCGGCAGTCGCTCTTCTACGCTGCCACTCCCGCATCGTCTCGGCGTTGAACGTCAGCACAGCGCAAGGTCTGACCGCGACGGATATTACAGGTAAATTCTATTTCATTTGAAACAGAAGTTACCTATTTTAAAATTTTTAATTGTCATAAAGCCAAATAAGAATTAAGTAAAATATGAAAATAGGTGCACCAAAAACCACTACATATGTATAAAATAAAAGGCTCCGCCACGCCTTTCTGTCTGCGTGTCTGTTCGCGACAAACTCAAAAGCTACTACTACACTCATTTAAATGCGATTTTCATCAATAGAAAGGTTGATTTATGAGGAGGGATTAAGTATATAATTTGTGAAGGTTTTGTGTAAATTTGTTGAATATGACGATAATTGTTTGAAACGTTGGAAATAGTCAAGCCGCGTGGGACCTTTCATCGAAGACGCTGCGTAATCCCTTTGAGATCTAACAACAGAACGTATGGTGGCATATTCCTCTTTTCTATAGTGGAGATTTAGATCTATATCTACAAAAACGTATGCTATGGCATATATCTATTTTTTAAGTATAGCTTACTATACCCATTACATCTTCTAAAAAATTGGTTTCGTACAAGCTATTTTTGGAGATTATAATTGGAGAGCTATTTAGACGGATACAGTATTAATTCTTATCAACTTAAATACTATAGTTACTTTAAGCATTTCATGAATATAATTATAATATGTTACACCTTATAATTTAAATGAATATCTTAGGAGTTACCGTAAAATAAAAAAGTAATGCGCCCAAAATTAAATTCAAGGACGAGTCTCACAGCGACGACGGGACTCGCTTAACCTTAGGTAATGCGAAGTTCACCGGGTCAACTAGTCCTACATAAACTTAGAGATGAAAACTATCTACACATTATAATATTTAATTCAGTTTAAAATATAAATTTAACAGTAACAGTGTTAGAATCACTAACTAAATTTCATTGTTTAGTTATTACAATCACCTAATGAGATTTGTCCAGCTCAGCAAGCGGAGTCGCTGAAAACAGTATTTTAAAAAAGTGCGTCATTTTGGTTCATTGAATTTACAAAATATTGGTTTAATTAAATTCTATACATCTTCTATTTAAATTTTAATTTTATATATGTATTCTGCTTATACCTAATATTTCTAAGCCACATAGGATTTAATTTATGTTTTTCGTTACATTTGGTATTTTACTCCATAATGTAACTAGAATTTACGTAGATGTCAATGTGATCAAAAATGGTTTTTTCGCAAACAATTAATGTGACTACATTGTGAATGATCTACGCTTATTTCATGTAACGAGCCGGTATAGCCGGGTCACCCATCATGGTTTTGAATCTACTTCTGTGATTGCTTATTAATAACTGATAAGGGTTATCAATTAGAAACACGGTTCATCGAGATTACATCGTCTGCAGTTGTAAAGGAACGAAGACTTTTTTTTTTACTCGTATGTACATTGCACACTATTTAAATAATACAGTTAATTACGAAGGTTCAGAAAAATATTTAAAATAAATAATTACGGGTTACTGGTCTTAAATAATTATTTGCGGAACTTTTTACTAAGTCTTTTCTTAAGACAACAATACGGCACTAATGTCTTTGAATAGCTTAACTTGTTTTCGAGGTATTTAAGCTGTTACTTTACAAATTAAGCAAAATATAAGTGTGAATTAAAACTAAATGGAATTATAAGAATAAAAAGTCTCGACAAACCGCGTAATCTTTACGAAAAAAAATGTTGATGTCGCAAATAGCACAGACATGTCGTATTTTTGTACTGGGCTTGTGACATTCGAGGCAAAGAGAAACACACTACGTATTAATATCATAATTTATTGCTTCTTTAACAAAACGAATAGAGAAAAAATGTAGGATTTGAACAACTGAAAACGGTTGTGTTTAATGCTATATATCTTTAAATAATATACAGGGAGTATGTCCAAGCTACACATATTTCACAAACATGCCTTATAAATTGTTCTTCGCATACACAGGTACATACGAGTAGGTACATGTATATCGAGTATTTAAACTCTTACTTCATACTTTGACGCTGGGGAGAGCGAAAAGCAACAATGAATAAACATGAGGAAATTACTTATAAAAGCCAAGCAAACATTTATAAATAGAGTAATTTTGGTGTAGAAATGATAATTTCAGTTGATGTGTATGAAAATGACCATAATAATGTATAATTGTAAAACGTTAGTTAAAGCAGTGATAGCCTAGTGGTTAAGAATTCAGCCTCTCACTCCGGGGATGCTGGGTTCAAATCCATGGCGCGCCGCACCTCTTTACAAATGTGCGTTTTAAATTTAAATATCGCTTGCTAACGGTGAAGGAAAGCATCGTGAGGAAACCTGCATATCTTAGAATTAAAAAAAAAAAATTCTAAGGTGTGTGAAGTCCCCAACCCGCACTTGGTCAGCGTGGCGGACTACGACCTTAACCCTCTCAATATGAGAGGAGATCCCATATTCCAACAGTGGAATGTTAATGGATCGTTTATTATTTATTTTTATTATTATTAGTTTTAATTGTTGTACCATGCGGGAAGGACAAAAGGCGAAAAGTTAATTTAGGGAAAGAGTTTGAGGGCTTTTGTACTGAAAATGAATTATGAATAACAGGAATATTTCATGTGCAAGAAATGTTTGTGGTGAGCGTCTATAGTAATGTTTTCTTCCTACTACGATAAAAACTGAC
>DWJK01004520.1:0-11922 GCA_018248815.1 Croniades pieria auraria
GTTCAATTACAATGCCGTGTGCCCGACTGGTTGATTACCATAAATTAATTATTTTACCTTTCTCTGTTTACAATTACCCTATTGTAAATTCTTGCAATTTGTTGTTGCCGCTCAATTTAATGGTAGCTCGTTAATCTTTTCTCGTGTCCAATAGACTTAATCTCGTGAGGCTAGAGTTGGATACTAAGACCGGATCGCTGTTTATTTTTATTGGGCTATCCTATAGATATATTTCTTTATCAATTGTTTTATAGTTCTTCTGCTGGAAACGGATTTCTTAGAACAAAAAGAATAAAGGGCATAATCTCCACGCTGTCCAATTACTTGTTGGCTAACTTCACTGCCCTTAAAGAACATTCTAGAACTCTAAGAAGTACGGGTATCCTCACGATGTTTTCCTCACCGCACGTGATTGCTATATTTTCGTTCGTTCCTCAATTGTCGCAATCTTTTCTGACAATAACGAGGGTTAAAGCCACAGTACAAAAATATGGTATTTTCCATATTTTTCTTTGTGTGGTTAATTAATTTAACATACGTGGGTTCCGTATAAAGATCAGAAGCTATTTAATTATATTTCGGTCTCAAAGCAATTTATTACGCCTGATAAAACTCGTAGTTTAACAAAGGATGTATTCTGAGAACACCCGCTGGCATTCTTTGGCCCGTTCGACTGCACACTCCTTAGACATTGCAAATTTAATACTGACAGATAATGTAGGGTTGCCACAAAAAAATTACTAATAATTTTTTCAATTTATCTGTGCCCGGTATATGGCAATAAGCCCACCACCTATTCAATGGGACGTAAATTTCACTGGTGAACCGTGGGGGTGTACTACACTCCTCTGCCTGCCCCTTCGGGGATTACAGGCATGATGTTACGATTAGTTGTTGATGGTGCTCTCTAAAATAGACTTAATACTGATAGATAATGTAGGGTTGCTACAAAAAATTTGCAAACAATTTCTTAACGTAATTTTTTTAAACTGTTGTTCATTTGAAAAGTCTATAACTAGCAGTATATTAAAATAGGCTGATGATGACTATAATGATGACAGTTCTTGACCAGTAATAGTTTTCTGGCTGATGATTCAGCCTCGTAATTGTGATTTTCTGGTTTCGTTTTAATAATGAGTATCTACGAATAAATGAGAAGGCACCGTTAAAACGATATGATGTCCTATTGCTGCTGAAAATAATAGTAATCTTCGTTCTTTCATCAGTTTTCAAAGCCTATTTCCTCTCCACTGTAACGTTCATGGAATTCTCTTTTTTATGATTTTATAATGCATATGTTCTGTGTATTAAATTTTTTTATCGATTCTTAGTACCAGTCCTGCCAACCCTATTGGAAGAAGGTCCCAACAGACAGAACTTGCATCCCTGTTCATATTTTAAAATTCACCGGATGTTGTGCATTTAGACTCCAGTGAACCAAAATTTCAGCGGTTGGACTTTATTTATTCTGGAAGAAATACTTGACATAACATTACGACTGTGTTTCTCGAAGGTGTAGGCATACGAATGTAGTACTCCAACTTTGCACCAATTATGTCACAAGACTCATATAAATAGGGTTAGGGTACATCAGACATAAATCCAGACTTCGTGCTGTTACTGGGAATTTTAAGTTAGAAAAACCCAAGAACTCTTCACTCGACCTGAGAATCGAACCCATGACTTCTTGATTAGCTGTAACGCTTGCAATTACTCAACCGTTCGAGCAACAAGGCGGTCAAAATTTTTTATCTTGTTATGTGCCAAATATACACCAAGATACAGTAGTGACTCGGAGACTGGATCAGTGCCCGGTGTATGTCAATAGGCTCACCACCTATTCCATGGTGAAACGTGGGAGTGTACTACACTCCTCTGCCTACCTCTTCGGGGATTACAGGCGTGATGTTACGTTTGCGTATATTACATTAATATCTCATATTTTTTGTGTCTCAAAATATCAAAACTAAAAGGGACACATTCGCATTATAAAATATAATTTTATTACGAAATATTACTCAACTCAATAATAAATATTAATTATATGTATGTCTGTGCATATTCATAGACAGAAATAAGCTTTTAACATCTAATGGACATTACATTAAAAAGCTTCATTAAAAATGATTGTTGAATAAAAAGCTGTATTTTTATCATGGCCCCTGTAGACTAAAGCTTTTACGGCGACCGAGTTCCACGTTACGTTCGCAAATTAAACGTGGCGTAAGTAATTCTAAGTTACGAAATCCGCGGAATAATGAATCAGTCGTAAAATGTCAACTTGTAGGTAAAATATGAAAATTTAATGTAAGAGCTTCTAAGTAAGGGAGCGGTTTTGGTGTTTGAAGCGGCCGCGATTAGCGGGTTGCGATTTGGCTTTGTTCCTGCTATAGTGAATACAGGTAATAATCTTGTTTTATTTATTTTATACGTTTGATTTTAATGTATGTTGAAAACAACGGCGCTTAGAAAAGCTTGGTAGCATTCTGAATCTTTTTTTGGTAATACGTCTTAGATTTTATCCTACTCATGCATATCATTATCACAGTGAATATTATATGTGTCAACGTTTTCTAAAGAAGTGGTCTTTACGAAATGCTATTTACCACGTTTAATCAAAATATTTATGAAGTATTTACCACGAAATAATATTAATAAAACTGCCTACCATAAAACATTTATAATTCTACGCTCGATTGATGGACTTTTAAAGTCGATTTTTCTACATAGTTACACCCGTCAGTGCTGCTGAACTAGAGAACATTACAAAACGCCGGTCGAGCCCAATTCATATCATTACTACGTATTAAAATGTGTGAAAAGGGCGTCTTCTCCCACGCTTGCTGAACGCGAACAAACACAGTTCTAAATTAATAATTAATGCAGTTAAAACGGTTTAGTACCCTGGGCACCAACGGGCATCAGCATAGATATGCGAGAAGCCGTTCTCTGGAATTAAGTAAGTTCCCGATGTAAGCAATGATAGCCTAGTGGTTAAGAATTCAGCCTCTCACTCCGAGAGTGCTGGGTTCAAAGCCATGGCGCGCACCTCTTTACAAAAGTGTGTTTTAAATTTAAATATCACTTGCTAACGGTGAAGGATAACATCGTGAGGAAACCTGCACATCTTAGAATTTATAACAAAAAAAAACTTCTAAGGTGTGCAAAGGCTGCCAACCTGCACTTGGCCAGCGTTTCAGACTACGGCCTTAACTCTTTCAATATGAGAGGAGACCCATATTCCAACAGCGGAATTATAAATGGATCGATTATTATTTTTATTAATATTAAGTAGGATGTGGGGATTATGCACAAAAACCCTAAAGGAGAGGCTTATGTTCGGCGGTGAACCTAGACGGAGTATGACAATAATGACAGTTAAATTAATAGCTGAAATGACATAAAAATACGGAAATTCCCCTATTTTCGAACGCCTTTGCAAGTAAATATATTTGGGCATATACACTAATACCGTGCTACTCGTCAAACGCTGTTAATCAGAACGCGGGTTTAGTCGTTGATTAATTGTTTCACGAGGTTCTCCTTGTGGCTTTGTTCACATTAACGATTTTAATTTACTGTCGCTCCTTCGTCTGAGTTTAGCATCAGTTGCTAAGTGGCATCGGGCCCAACACCAGTAAAAAGTCAATATTTTTTTAAACTGTCTTAAAATCGACTTAACAATTCTGCGCTTGTAATGGCTATTGCAGTATTCGTAAAATGACAGCTTCGATAAAAATACGCCAAAGTAAGATTTTATTAAGAACCCTAAATTGCATCTTATCACACAGTTTCTCTTAAAAAAATACGTAAAACTGATACAACAATAAAATACTGAACAAGGCACTTAAGAACAAAAATGAGTAAAATGTTGATTTACCACATTCTTAATCACGATGTCAAATTCGTCACGACTGATAATGTACCACAATGTTCCTAAATCACTAACATTTTTTATTAACTAAATTTCTAGATCAGTACCTAAAGAATCAGTTTAGGAATTACTTTATGAAAACAATTGTTGTCGCTTTTGTCTGTCATTTAAACAAACCGCCAGTACTATGACTTTAAACAGGACATTCATGTCTCTTTTCTTCAGACATTGTGGCACTCTGACTGAAATGTCAGAGTGCTACCATGCTCTAAACACATGTCATAAACATGTAACAATGATGCGTAATACTAAAAGGCGTATTAAAATAGAAGAAAAACGACGAGCTGAAGATCGAGCCCAATGGTGTGCTATTGAAGAGCTTATGTCCAACAGTGGACCGGAGTAGCCTGATGTTGACGCTAACGATGATGTATTAAATTAGGTTATTACTTAGTGTAAGGGGAAAGAAGACATCCTGAGGAAACTGGTGGACCTTGGTCATCACTGAAAACTATTGGGAAGTCAGCCAATCTACACTTGGTTAGCATGATGACCTTACACCAGCACACTTAAGAGGAGACTATTCTTATCGCGGATGGTTGTTGATAATGAAATACATAGCAGATGAGTATTCATTTATTTATAGTAACGTAACTTAACATCACGCCTACAATACCCGGAGGGGTAGACAGACGAGTATAGTACATTCCTACGTTTTACCAGTTAAGTTTACGTCCCATAATTGAATAGATGGTGAGCCTAATAAGACTATTAGTATAGAATAGCATTAAATAAATCTAAAACTACTTTCCCAGTCAATTCATGAGCAAGTTGTAACATCTCCGACTAATGTCTCTGTCTTTTGATTTGGTCGAAAACGTCTGGTTTCTTAAGCAAGTTTAAGCTTAAGCAAAATTAAAGTATAAAAGATAAGAAAATATCATAGACTGTATTAAACCTTATAATTGTGTAATGAAGAGAAACTTTACTTTGAATGTGCAACTTGTTGACTGCTTAAGTAGTTATGCTCTAAACGTTTTAGTGTGTGGTACAAGGCATAGGCGTTAGCGTTTTTAGGTTAGGACTAGGACTTAGTATCTATGCAAGCGGATGGAAGTAAACGTTAATGGCTAAGCCGTGTCTGCTGGTTTTTATGCCGTGTGTGTGATGCGTTTGAATAAAAGTGCCTAATAAAAATAGCCCTTCTATAAAGTAGTCTGACCACCTGAAGAAGTCAGTGAGACACAGCGGGATTCGGTCGGCCCAAGAAGGGGTCGGGTGGCGCCAATTAAGGTAGGGATATGCCCAGTAATGGACTTTTACTGGACTTCCAGAAGTTGATGGATAGCAAAAATAATAGAACACACAGCGTATGTAGCCCTTAAAAGTAAGAAATAACCAGTATTTTTGCTGTTAGCGGTCTGAAGCCAATGGCATATCTGTCATTTAATTTGACGACACTCGACCACATACTGTAATCGTTTACTGCCAGTAGCAATATACTCAAAGTCTGAACATTAGTCTTAAAAGTCTTAAGGTTAAAATATAAAAATCAAATTTTTTTCTGCCACTCAGCCAAGCCGCGTATTATATTCTGCCAGTCCAAAAATATAACAGCCACACCTTCATCATTGGAAGATACAAAAGATTTTGCTCGTGGATATTAAATATACCTACCAAATTCGAAGTATCGTGGACTTTTGTTCGCTTTTTAAATGCCAACAGCATTAGCTCATGACGGCTGAAATAAAATGAGGCAGTTTCGAGGCTTTGGCACATTTTTTATTATCTTGATATTAAGTTTTGAAGTCTGAGAAGCATGTGTTAATTCTTACGAAAATGAAATGTAAAATGAGCTGGTTTCGTGGGTATTCATGAAGTGCGTTGACGTAAGGTAACAGACACGTGACCCTATATTTAGCGGACTCTTAGTTCTAATCACGTCGACAATGGTAATTTACTGTTAAATCAACTTTTTAATCTCTTCTCCTCATTTTCGATCGAATGTGTAGAAGCATAAACTTAGAAACCGAAACATTCTAAGTAGGCAACTTACAATTTATGCATCAAATATCTACAGTGCTTTGCAATTTATTTACTTTTAAAAAAAATCGTGACATCACTCCTGTAATCCCCGAAAGGGTAAGCACAGGAGTGTAGTACATCCCCACGTTTCACCAGTTATGTTTAAGTCCCATGGAATAGGTGGTGAGCCTATTGCCTTACCCGGGCACAGATCCAGACTCCAAATCACTACTAGAGTGTCTATTTTAGAAAAATCCGATAGTACCCGATCCGGGATTTGATCCTGGGACCTCCCAATCTTTCTTCGCCAGTATCATTGTGAATGTCTATACGGGTACACAATAAATTCCTTATTTGGTAGATACCCCAACTGCCAGAACGATACGATTTAGTTACACGTCTCATATCTGGTCGTTTAAAATGGAATGCCCTGCCGGCGTCTGTGATTCTGAGCGCATGTTCTGTGACTCTTCAGTCATTCAGTCTTCGTCCATTTTAGAATGCATCTGCCTACACCATCAGACGGGATCGCAGTTAAACACTAACCTGTCATATAATAATAATAAAAAAATAGTCATAATTGTAACCAATTTATAGATCGACGCTGTGTTCACGAAAATATGTAAATATCTATACATATAAATAAAATTGGAATATCTGTCTGTAATATCAAAATAATAGCTTTTAAATGAGTACATGTCAAATTATATCCGGTACATAATTAAAAAAAACGCAATTTTCTAAATGTTTGTCTGTCTATCCATCTAAAATGGTATAAGCCCGCGCGAACCGGGTGTTGCGTCCGTTTGGACGTTGTGCTAGGAGACCACCGATGCGTTCCGTTGGAGATCCCGGAGTCCGCCTTTTAGCGCCGAGGAAGTCCGGAAAAGTGCGGTAAACGTCCCACATAATCCGGTATCACTCCCAGGGTACCGGGTACCTTTTGAAGATTCCCCCCGTAAACAAAAAAAAAGCTACAAATAGGATTGCAAAACTGAGAGTTCTTTACAGAGACTACAAAGTCGCAATTAAATCTACGAAAGCTCATCAACACAAACAAATTAAAATGAATTTTAAAAGCTAAACCATGCTTCCAAGGCTCACCTATATATTAACACTAATGGCAATAAGAATATATTTCGAACTCTATACTTTTGCAATAAAGTCCAAATTCGTACGTATTGGATACGAAAGCATCCCTATAAGAAAATGGTACCGTGCCATTAGGCTCTAAAACACAATTGGCGTTCTACAAACGCTTTGATTTCGACGAATTACCTCATTGTTCTATTGTGACCGGATAAGCGATAAAGGTTTTGCTGTAAAGCAGCAGTTTTCAATTCGTATGACTGTAGTCCGACTCTGGTCAATATACGAGTAGTATGGAGAGATTGATGTGGGTACCAGAGGTACTTAAGGTTTGTAAGAATAAAGATATTTGACACTTGGTGCAACCTGCTCACCCCGTAAAGAACTTGGCGTGATGATACGTCAACAATTATAATAAATAAGTCGTGGTTCTTCTTTATTCCCTGAATTTTGGTTTGACTAAAATCCGTAAACATTAAGTCTATAAACCAAAATTTGTTTACAGAATAAAAAAATGTTTATTAAGGCGTTTTAATATCGATATTATGAGGGCAACACCTCGCCAACAACATTTTCTGCTCTTTACCTACACTGTAAAGAACCTGGCGTGATGACATAATAAATAAAATAATAATCGACCCATTTGTCATTCCACTGTTGGAATATGGGTCTCCTCTCGTATTGAGAGGGTTAAGGCTATAGTCTGCCACGTTGGCCAAGTGCGGGTTGGCAGACTTCACACACTTTAGATTTTTTTATATATAAATTTTAAGGTATGCAGGTTTCCTCACGATGTTTTTCTTCACCGTCAACAAGTGATATTTAAACTTAAAACGCACTTTTTGTAAAGAGGTGCGCGCCGTGGATTTGAACCCAGCACTTCCGGAGTGACAGGCCGAATTCTTAACCACTAGGCTATCACTGTTTCAAGATATAGATAACTCTTTATTATTTACATCACACTAGATGAACAATTAAATGTAATGAATGGGCGGCTTTATCTCTTAAAAATGATTTTTCCCAAACAACCTAAGAAATAATGACACATAATATAATGACCCTCTCAATATGGGAGGAGACTCATATTCCAACAGTGGAATGTTAATAGGTCGATAAAAAAAAATAAAAAATAAAAATATAATGACAGAAAAAAACAATATAAATTATTAACTTCATTCGGAACAGTAAAAGAAAAAATGTTAAACTTGGCGAATCATACACGAGTGTTATAATGAAACTGAAGCAAATATATTTTGAGTAGCTATAACGTTACTTCATAAATTTGTTCATGCTTTTGTTGATATAAAACATACGAGGCATAGCGTATTATTACGTAAGTAATAAAATGTTTCAACATTGTTGTAGGCAAATATTATCCCACCTATAAATTACAGCACATAAATTCCCTTTCCCGTTCCCACGTGGATTAATTTAAGCAGTTCACCAAACACAATTGTATATAGATCTCTACCCTACATACTTTTGTTGCCCTTTTGTTTGGCTGTCCGATCCTGTCTATTTAAACCCATTCTGATAGTGCCACGCTCGTAACATAACATTGCGCCTGTATTTCCCCGAAAAGCTAGACAGAGGCATGTAGGACTCCCAAGTTTCACCAATGATGTTATATTATATTCCATGGAACGGGGAATAAGCTTATATTGTAAAACCATAACCCCGCTCGTATTAAACCAAAAATCATGTAAACATTCCTTTTTATTATTAATAATATCTATCTCAAAGATTTGTGGACTAGGAGTTGATTTCATAAAAGAGAGATCGTAAGATATAACACATGGTTTGTGTAAGAACTGCCGCGGCTAATTAAGCGATATGAGGAATGGTTAAAATTCGTTGCCGACCTTGAAGGAGTATGATAACCAATTTAAAGTTTTTACATTTTGTTTCTATTTGAAAATAGTGGCAGACAAACAAGGAGCAGTCAAAAGGAGCTGCTGCCGCCCATAGACGTGTGCAGCTGACTGTAAACAGGGATGAAGGATTAAATGTCAGTGTCAGTTTAAGTGTCACTAACACTCTAAGTGTCAGTTAATTTTAATAAGACTATTAATTCAAAACAAGACTGGAGTTAAAATGAAATTGAAATAACCCTATGTCCTATGCCCGAAAGCGCCTAAACAAGTTATTTTTTTTACTAAACAGAACAGGTCATATTCTGGTATTGCGGCTCAAACGAGAAATCAGACGAGAGGTTAGATATCAATGTGTGAGAAATCCAAACTTGGTTCTAAAATGTATCAGACATTCGATACATACATACAAAAAATCCAATTTCACACTAAATATAAATTGTTATGTAAATATATTTACGTATACATATTGACATATATTGTCTATATAGAAATATTAACATAAATACAAAGATCCAGATATCTCTTTATGAACTGCAGTGACCCTTTAACATAAGATGACAGAGAGAGTCGTTCACTACTTCTTCAGTATAAAAAAGTGGGAGCAGAAAGTCTTAGAAAACAGCCGAAGAGTCCTTACGTTCGATAAATGGCTGAAATGAAAGGGATCATTCACCGGCTTAAGGTGGAAGCGCCGGCTCGGCTGCTTAGCGCCGGGCTCAAGTGTAAAGACACACCTAATCTTCTCTATATTTGCGTTACGTTCAGCTACGAATTAACAATTGATTTTACAAGAAACATTACTTAATTATTTTAAAACTAACCTCACTGAAATCTAAATTAATGCTTCTATAATACAGCCGTCACGCCACGTTTCTAACGAGACGGGCGGAGAACACCGAGTACCAAATACTTCCATGCTTACGAACCTATTATATTGATCAATAAAATCCAAACTAATGGAAACACAATTAACTAATTGTTATTACTTCTGTTATATATACTTCAGTAATTACTTTTATTATGCTTCATGAACAAGATAAATAAGATTCATGAACAACTCACGTAATTAATAATAAAAGTATATTTAGGCGAATGTCAGACAGCTGTTTGTTTCTTGTATGGCCGAAAGTATAATTAAGTTCAATAGTCTGAAATAAACGTAATTATATTATGATTCCGTAAATAATAATATTTTCAAAAGGAATAAATGAAAAATATTGCGATTCCGTAAGTAATATTTTCACTGTATTTACACATCAATGTCTATCACGAAAACTATATGTATATTGTGAAGAATATTTACTAAAATTACAACCATTCTGAGACACGAAGTAATTGACATAAAAAATGAGTAAAATAGGTATTCATCATAGAATCATTTCCTTTTTATATTCCCGGAAATTACAAATTCGTGATTCAGAGTTTTAAATGCTATAGTCTTCCCGGGAAATGCGTATAAATTTCAAATTTATAAATTGTCATTTGTCTGCCAAAGAACATCATACTTATGAATTAAATCATTTATGCAACAAAGTCGATTCCATCAATATTAATACCCTGGCATAACACAACACGAAGCGTTTGTGTAAAACTATCGCGTCCCGTAACAAAAACGGCCGCTTATAAATCAATTCTCTCTTTGTACAAACAGACGAAAATCCCTTTGAATGTACCAAAGTGTTTTGACAACACAAACAGTCATTTAAGCAGGGACTTAGTATTTCTGTTACAATTGAAGGGGAGGGTGGGGCAAGACAGTGCATGGCTCGCGGGCTGGCGCCGTCTGGCCGCGTCTAGATGACTCACGGGGCTCTCCACTTTATACCGTACTTCCCTTGCTATTCTCCCCAGTTTTACCCCATAATTAATACCCCCGCGCGGAGCCCTAACGAACCGGACCAGCACAGAATTAACTGGAACACGTGACTGTAAAGCAATTTGTTCTAAAACGCAGTGAGTCACCACGTTCGCGTCATTTTTGCGTCGAGTGGGGATTATATTCGTATTAAAAATATGTCTTCATATTGTCACGTTTGGTTTTTAAAGCAAGTGATACACTTGTACTGGCATTCTTTTCTTTTCTTTAGATGTTAGTACAAATTGTTAGTGATTTGTTTAGACTTTTTTAAACAATTAGTTTCGAGTCCATTGTTTAGCGAGCTTCGTTATCTATTCTCTCTTATACATACTCACATACTCTTGTAAATAAATATATAATACTAATAAAAACGCAACCTAAACTCAATCTACGGAATCAGTAACAAGATCGTACGAATAATTTATCAGCATTTAAATACCTTTTTAACACCTTCATCTATAAAAGTCCTCATTCTGCTAAAATATTTAACGAACGGAGGCGAATAAATTATATTAGAGAGGCCTATGTCCAGCAGTAGATGATGACGGGCTGGCGATGATAAAGTCTACCAACAGACACAGACGGCAATGCGAATTATGACATTAACCCTTTTCCGTATGAGAAACCCGTCTCCAACAGCGGATGTTAAAAGTGTTGATGATAAAGATGATCACTAATTTAATATCCGTGGGACAAAAGAACAGTATCGTCACAGTTGTTACCAGGCTAACAGAATGTCCAAGGTGTAAATTAACGCCTTTCTATTTAAACAGTTCGTAAGCAAGCCATGCAGTATGTAATTCCCTGCATTATGAATATGTAGGAGAGAACTGTCATGGCCAGTCGCGTGACGAGCGCCCTGACCCCAGTTCACACGCAAGCAGTCTTGATTCCTCCATTTTCACTGCGGCATTATTACACTTATGTTATCTACAACATGCAATATTCTTTTTCTGTGACCGATATAACAGACACACCAGACATGTGGTCTAATAGATATATTAGTCATGTCTTAGGCGTAATAAATACCACGTTATTTTTGTACGAATAGAGATATTTGGGAATCGGTGTTCTCTACCTACCCCACAAACCATGATAACGATATATTGATAATAAGGATCATTTGTCCGCCAACCCGCACTTGGCCAGCGTGGCGGACTACGACCTTAACCCTCTCAATATGAGAGGAGACCCATATTCCA
>DWJK01004521.1:0-11922 GCA_018248815.1 Croniades pieria auraria
ACGGATAATAAAGGTTAAGTAAGGTTAAGTAAGGTTAAGTAAGGTTAAGTAAACGTTTGGTATTACTTAGCTCCGAAAACTTACGCAATAAAATTTTAATATTAAACTTCGTTAACTTAGCGTTATTAAAAATTGAATCACGTACTCAAAAATTTATTTCTTCTCCACCTGTCGACTAACCACTTGGCGTATTTAAATTAATGACATTTTCATATATATTTTATTTCTTTAGCAATATCGCATTTTTATCTTTGAAAGTAATTGTATAATATGCAACCTGAACTGGTTACCTTCTATTACTTTCTCCCGCCAAAAGCTCAATCGCTCAAACCACAAATAATTTTATCATGTACGTAGAAGTCAAACGATGGGCTGACATCATAGTAAGAAGAGCGGCTGCATATCTTTGCTCGGACGACTTATTCAGCATCATTTAGTGGTGCTTATCGTAGATATTAAACAAAGCAAGAGTCGAGTGGATGGACGGGCAACAGGCGAAGCCCACACAGTTAGGCTCAATTTTAAACAATTACTGTTGAGCGAAGGGTAAATGTTTGCCTTCGACTTAGGCCCGTGGATCGCCCACACGCGCGCTTGACAGGTATTCATTACATCCACGAAGCACAGCACAGTCACGGCGAAAAGACGTGGGGATTTTTAATTTTCGAATTTCGAATTCTGTAGTGGACTTATGAGTTATTCGAAGCGGGGTTCCGGTGTGCTGACTTTGTATCTTAGTGTAGTTTTGTGACAAGATTTATGGAAATGTTAGTACGTTTTAGATTTTGGGGACAAAAACTTGTTTAAAATAACGACATAGTTACACAGTCATAATGTAAATTGTGTGAATTAGAGGCGTGGGACATTTAAAATTAGTTATAAAAAAATCATGTTAACATTATTTAATTTATACAATAATGAACTGTCATAATCATGATTTTATTTCTATACCTATTCCAAAAGTTAAGTTCTGTAGGGAAGCAGATCATGTTTACCTGTTGTTCAGATATCGATTTTTTTTATGCACTTCACATGTTCACATTTCAAATTCAGTTCACATGTTCATAATTCAAATTCAGTTCATATGTACACATTTCAAGTTCAGTTCACATGTTCACATTTCAAGTTCAGTTCACATGTTCACATATCAAGTTCAGTTCACAAGGAACATGTTAAATGATAAATGCTATAAAGGATTATACTATAATTTATCGTATACGAAATACACATACGGACAACATTCATGCAAATTTCCGTCTACGACTTAACACCATAATAATGTTTGGATAGGTGGCAATTCTGAGTTATCTATGAGCAAGACAAATGTTTAAACAAGGCTTTGTTGTTGACGCTTAAAGCTAACTCAGACACACCATCCATGGTATGATTGAAAATTATAGTATATTTTTCGATTAAAAAATTTGGTTTTTCATTATTTTTCTTTTATACAGATATGGCAATATTTAATAACCAATGGAAATGGAAAACAATGGAATAACGGTGTCAATAAATAGTTATGAAACGCGTGCATACATTCGATTCACGCACCAGATAGTTTGTTACAATGCATATGATAATTGAGTTTGTAATGTTAAAACTTTATTTGTTACCAACAGTAAGTTTATCGTGTTCATAAACAGTTCCCATTGTCAATGATAGGTTTCGGAATAATTTTCCTCAACAATAGCAATCACTGTCTGTATATTCTCTATTCCAAAATAGGAAGAAAATAATTTAATTTTGTTTGCTACTTTAAATTAATATATTTAAAGTGTTATATTCATTTCATTTATTTGTTTATTTCAGGTTCACCAACGAAATGTTTACTTCAAAATTTTGCCACATGTTATTATGTAATAAAACTTAATAAATAATGTAACGCTTGTAATCCGCGAAGTCGTAGACAGAGGTATATAGCACAGCCTTTTACTAATTAGATTTAGGGCCCACATAAATTACATACATAGTCCGCGAATTATAAATTTATTGTCACTTATTACTGAAAAGTAGAAAGTAATTAATAACGAATTAGACAATATATTTTATTATTATTAAATAACCCTAATCGATCTTATCTTCAAGGTTGTATTTGTTGTTAAATTATGGCACCTATAATATACTCTAAGATAGCGTAATACAAGAAAATTTTATATATATATGTATTATATTTATTTTATATACGTAATGTGGTCGGTCAGAGTTGGCTCCCAGAGCGCCCACGCTTCGCTATCGTTTATCAATCTTCACCCACAGTCTAATTCTTCAACAATGTGAAGTTGAACACGTTAGAAAGCAACCTTAACTTATTTGCGTTAACTTATCAGGGCTTTGAGCGTTAAAACTTTTTCTAACAAATTTTTGTTTCAACTTAAGTTTTAACCGCAATAAATTCCCTTACAACTCTGGCTGTGTTGTAGTGTCCGTGTTATATCATATTCAAAAATACGATTAAATCACAAATTTACGATTTACGTTTAATAGGTTAAAAAACCGCTATTACCGCTTCCATTTTTGATTGTATTTCCGAGAACAATTTTCAAAACATTCCAGAATCCAATCACAAATAATAGTTGAAAAAAAATCTTTGGAAAAAATATTAATCCCATTCGCAAACACACCGAGTTCTGTCGCTATTGAAATTCTCTATGCTCTTTTTTCATTCCGCCGTCTCTAACCACGCTCTCATATAAAACGTGCTCGCCTATAGCTTTTGGTTTTTAATAACACCGAAGTACACGGATTACGGAATCCATGAGGTTCCAGTTGCTTAACCGGGTTGTTGTACCGAGGAGAAGCGAGCGACTGACTTAACTACATCCTGGTATGAATTATAAGGACATTCCATTTGCGGGTACACTTATATTCGCTCAGCTGTAAGCATTATACAACTTTTTTTCCCGTTACTGGTACCTTACTGTGTTTGTTTCTTAACAAATTGTATTATTTCCTTCAGTATCTCGCATTATAAATCTAGTTCTGTATACAACAGGTCCTTTTGCGAGACGTGATTAAAAATGAGCCTTCCAGATTAAAATTCTTGCCTCCCTTAGTTTTTGGCCCCTACAAAAAACTAACAACCCCGGGGGTGTTACACTGAGACACTTTGAAATCCGAAACGCATTTGTGATTTATTGAAATATCTCAACATCTCTCAAGCGTCTTGATGTTACATAAATCGCACTTGGGGGGAGATAAAACTTCCGTTTTGAATATCGTCTTACTAAGTATAAATCATGGTATCATCTGTAGAAAAACACTTGAGGTGTCAACTTGTGAATCGCTCTCAGATAAAGTAAACTGGGGCTATATGTGAATGAGTTTGAACAGCTGTTATATTTAAAAAACGACGCGTCTGATGTAAATTTAACAAAAAATGTTTGCAGGTGACGTCGGAATACAAACAAACAGAACAAATAAAGGTTGTTCAAAATATATATTTCTTTTATCTCCCATGTCCAGGGTTGAACTGCGAATATCCAAGCTTCTACGTTTTTCGCTACACAATGATATTTAAATATTCGTATTGGAATTTAGAGAGTAATGTACGAACACGTTACGACACGAGCCGTTTTAAACATAGCTCTGAATTTCTCAGAGATTACTAAAAACTATATATGGGTAGTATTGGCCGTTAATAAATCTTTAAGCCTGTTTGTTACTTCTCTAACGTAAGTAAAATACAATGTAAAAAAAAATTCACTGTAATATAATAAAATACTACACCCTGTATAATGAGTCTGCATCTTAAATATCGCAAAACAAGCAACACAATTCATATCAGCTAAATTTTGCAATTAATATTCGAATTTTCAAACAATTTCGACTAAGCAACTTGACACTAACAAGACTCGGTGGGAAATAAATCAACATTATCACGGTAGCAAAATACCTTGTACAAGGGCGCTATACAACTGATCCTTTGTCTTTGGATTTATTCGGTTATTGTGTATAATAACCGACAAGCCGTCGTGATGTCGTGAACCAAGCTACACCTTTATTATCTCAGTCGGTGACAAAGTAAAAAGCTACATGAAACATTATTCACGTTTTACGTTCAATTTAACACTACTTTTGGTCTTATCAATATACATAACAAACTCGTATTCTGACCAACTCTGTGTCAAAATGTTATCACAGTTCATAATCTTATTATTATAAACACGAAATTTGTAAGCATGGATGGATGTTTGTTACTGTTTGACGTAAAAACGACTGAATGGATTTTAATGAAACTTTACAATAATATAGATTATACATCAGAATAACACATAGGCTACAATTTATAAAGATATTGTGTGAATTGTAGAAAATATCAAGTAAGTAGGAAAAAATTCACCATCTGCGAGTTATTATGGCGTGCGCTGCCAAAACCGCTAGAGTTACACATATGTAAAGTATGATGGAATTGTTTATCTTAAACAGTCTTACAAAAAAGCCCGCCACAGTATATATCTTATGTGTAAGCCGTTATAGCCAAAGTAATTTACTATATTAAAATTTACTCTTGGTGATCATAGCGTGATGTTCTTAAAATGGTTTTTTAATAGATTTTTGTCTAATTAACGCGGGTGAAACCGCGGGGCACAGCTAGTCAAGCTATAATCCGTAATACATAAGGTTCAACAAGAGACATATTAATGTTACGGATCGTTTATATTCGAGCACTAACGAGAAAGCAAAATTAACAATCCACGCGTAAGAAGTAACGACGTCCGTGGGTAACAAGATCTGAAAATATCACCTCATCATCATCGTCATGTTTAACAAAGTTATACAGATTTAAGGAGTTTTTAATAATCGCCACGAATGCCGTATGATAGAGCAGCGATAAGCCACGAAATTATCGCCTACAATAGCACATTAACGTCGCTAATTACGGCATCGAATCGCTACGATGTTCCAGCTCATTTATCGGATTGTTGCAGGATTCATCTATTACTTATTTTTCCACACTTAACGCAAGTTCGCGCAGTAAAACAAAGATTTGTGATTGTCTATTGATGGTTTTTTGATATAAAATATCGACACCAACCGATATACAAAATATATACACAAATTACGCTCATACATTTTACAATACAAAAATAGTATGACTTTGGCAGATGGGGGTTAACTGTTAGTATCCCGTAACGCACGAAGGAGTAAGAATTTTATCCTCGAGATTATTATTAACCTATAACCGACTTCAGCTTTGAGTGCAGTGCAGTCGCAGTTACCAATTGTTACGTAAGGTAATATAAATTCGTGTGATGAATAAAGGAAAACAAAGAAGAGAAGAGTCACAAGCACTAACAGTACTTCATAAACACGGGATAAATAGTGTATGGCACTGACAACAGACTTCAGCAGTAGGTCGTACGTGTAACTACTGAATAATGGGTTAGAATACGTGCGATACGGGTGAAGCGCGGGCGGCGGTGAACCAGCCCGACTCTTGATCTACTGGCTCACTGGCGGCTTACTGTTACTTCAATCGCCTTCCAAATTCGCGTCACGCGCACTATTTGCGTTACAGTAATCTGATCATGTATATAAATTACCGAATGTTGCACAAGCACTCACTGCGTGTTTACGTCTACTCTGAATAACTGTCATTTAATAGAGGACAAACATTTTCATTGGACAAGAGTTATATCGAATATTCCACTGTCACGCTATCGAAAGTTCTTACCCGTTTTGCGTGTATCGGAGTTCAAAAATAAAATAGAGCACCTCGTCTCGGATAGAGCCGTGGTGTGCGCTCAATATTGGTTTTATGAACATTAACATTCCATAAATCTTGAATATGAAAATGCAGCGAATTAGGAAAACTTGTCCGTTTTAACAAGATAAATGACGGAGCGCAAGTTCGCACCTAGTTCCCGGTATCCCGAAAACTCCGTAGCGCATTACGAACCACTTTTTACCAAACGAAATTCACTTTCACTGCCGTCAAGATTTTCACAAGTCGGTTTGCGAATTTATCCCAAAAAATGCTACAGTAGTAACAGTTGCGGAGTTGAAAACGATTTGGGGAACTTTAGTGACTCCAAGAGTTGGGTAGGTACGGCAGTAAGTACTTTTCGTACAACGAAAGGTCGTCCTAAGCTGACTGCGTAAGTTTCCAACTTAGACTACGGGCCCTCGAAGTTCGCTTATAGAGAAGGGATCGGAAATTATAGGTGAACTTATGCAAGGGCGTCGGCGGAATTACCGCATCTAGGTTTACGATGGTCCAGAGGGCGCGACGGGGGAGGGGTGGTCTCGAGGCGCTAAGTCTCGAGTGTCACGTGACGATCAATTTAGAGTTACGAGTGGAAATCGAGTGAACTAAAGCCATCGCGGTGGTCCTTTTTACGAGCAGCGCGCTCGGCTCAACGTCTCTTGTAATTCATAGCCAGTTTACTGACACGCTGGGATTAGATGCTTAGCGACTTTATTCTCCATTTGAGTTCTGTTTGTGAATGCCTTTGTTCTAGTCTTTCCAACTTTAAAACCACGCAAATAGATATTCATTCTTCTTGCCAGTACGTTAAACAAGAAATGTTCGATTAAAGAACGCCACATTTAAGCATGCCTTTATCAACAATTCTACTAAAATAATAAACTTTTTTTACTGTTCGTATCCATCAGCTCAATTTCTTTGACAAAATTAGTTAATATAAAATCAAAAATTTGTGAGACAGGAACGCTATAATAAATCATTAATCGAAATTGCCAAGATAAAAAAACCAGTTGAAATATTGCGTGTTCATTGGAAGTTGAATCGCCAACGCGGCGGCTTGGAGCCGCGCGAAGGACAATTCTCGGTCAATTGACAAAAATTCACATTATGAATATTTGAAACTGAACACACGCGCTCCGAAGCGTATGAATATGGGCTGTAAATCACGCCGCGGCGGCCGGGTTAATTAAATGTCGTTTAATAAAAACGGTACAGTTTGAAATGTATCGTTTTCGCGATCCGCTGCCGCCCCAATTATTGAGGAACACGTTTTGCTTTAATAAAGCAATTTAGAAAAAGGGCAATTTGCATCTGAATGAGGGAAGGGTTGGAAAAATATCGGATTCAGTGTAACAAAAATGCAGGCCCAGAGAAGTTTGTAACGAATTATAGGGGCGAGGAGCGAAGCCGCCGCTAACTAAATATTGTCACTGGAAATTAACTCATTGATTGTGCAGCTTTAGAGAACTTGTTAAGGTGTTTGTAGATGTCGTTACAGCCGCGGGTCGCGTGTTACCGACTCCTTTCTATACGATAATAAGTAGAATTTCTAAAAGGTGGTGCATGTGCCATGACACGTTTGTATTTAAGGCAAAATACAAGGTTAATACTATTAAACAATCAGTCAACAATACGAGAAATAGAAAAATGAAGAGGAATGAACCAGACCAAGCAAGTAGATCTACATCACCCGGAATACTAAAATTGTTCCAATTTTAAACGCGGGAGAAACGAAACAGTGATTTTTGTGATTCCATAATAAATTACGAGTCCATAATACAGTACGTACTTTTAATTTAAACTATTTCTAACTAATACAGTTCTTGACGTTAAGAAAAACATCATAGTGTAAGCTACTGCTTGGTTAATGTTTATAGCGACCGTTCTCCTCTAAGCAGCCCTTCAATGCTGTACTAATAACATTAGAGAGGCCCATTTTTGAGTCATACTTTTTTACGCAAAGAACAAGAGATGTTTGTGTATTTCAAAAACACTCGAACAATGCTCGAAGTTCTCGTAAGAACAATAAAACAATGACGCTCGCCGGGAACACAATAGTGGCGCGTTGTCTCACAAGCCGCGCTTGATTTCCGCCGCCCTGAAGATTTATTGTTCCCCGTCGCGTCATTTAAATGTTCCTTTCTACCCAAACCCGTTTTTATATTATTCTTCACAGGAATAAATCAAATAAGTGGATCCAGTTGAAATCCTAGACATTTTTCTGCTGCTAAACAGCTAAAGAGTTTTGGTTCGCTGAAAGTGAAAATATATCTGTTTGTTACCCATTAGTTTCGTTTTTTCACTTCATTACGATATCTAACAGGAGTCCAGACAGTCCATGTTAGTATATATGTACATATTATACAGGTATTATCCATTCCTTTCGAAACACACTTTTCGAAAAGCACAAATTGTTTAGAGGATTCGTGGACATTACAGGCCTCCACTTCGGAGAAATATTCACAGAAATGGATAAGCTACAAACGACCTGAAGTTCATTGGTCACCAGACACAATAACCATCTCCTTATGACCATGAAAACTAATCCCAATTGAGTTAATAGATGTAGTAAAAACTGCATCTGCTAACTCAACTGGGATGCCTCTTTCAAAAGGTTACTTACGTATACCACTCTATTAAAACTGAAATCCAACAGATAATCTGCGTCTTAGCGGTAAAAAAAACTGCGTCTATGGTGCAACCGTACTGCACTTCGTGCACAGAATCCTACTAAGTTGGAAAGATTTGAACAATATAGAAATCAATATACAATATATAGACCAACTTAAAACCGTTCATGTATCAGAGTAATTGAGCGAAACGGAACAGACCGAAAGCGTGCCGTGAGTGGCACTATAGTGAGAATCGATCCTATCCGGCGGCCGACGACGGTTCAAATATTGTAGTCGAGAAATTAATCACAGGAATAACTTGGATATTTATTTTCCGCACAGTAACTGTTGCATTTTGTAAGGAGAAAATAAAATGGAGGCCTGCAGAAAACAATGCCGCTCGATTTCGTTTCAACTGAGTTCCTGGTACTGGGTATTTTACCTGAACAGACGTGGTACAAATAGTTTACACAATATTTAATCTTTCAACATTATTATTTATTTCCACTATTGCTGACTCAACGTTATAAGAATCTGCCCTTAATTAGCACGAGTAACCCTATAGTATTAACCACAAAAGGTAGGGACATATGTATATTTCAATATTTTGTAAGCGAATATGAATGTAGGTTCGATCAACGAACTATGTTCGGGATATATCCATAAAACTTGCATCTACCCGCATTAGATCACAGATAAACAATTTCGTACGCATATAGCGAAACCGTAAACGTTTTATAGCATATTGGCAGCAATGGATAAAACTAGGATTTTACGCATCCATTGAATCCTAAACCAACACTGAGCGGCGCGATAGAGGGCGCTGATTGCGCAACTATGAACAAGGCGCGTTACGGCCCCTAAACTGGCCCCGCCAAGGTAACGGCACGTATTACGCTAAACGTTATCGTGAAACCACTTAAATAATATTGTTACTTGTGTTATGAACGAATATTTACAGAAAAGCATAGTGTCTTGTGTTATTTTCCGGTAAATAAATAATCTTGGCAGAACGACTAGACACTAATTCTGATACATCCCACATCCGTTAGATCTGACGCCTATATAACGCGTTGAGCATAGTTACTTTGCAGGAGTCTTTACAGACACTAAGAGAGGTCACCACAGCGACTTTTTGCAGTGATCAATAAGTATACAATTGCAAAACGAAAGCCAAATAGGCGTGATACTATCGCGTATACTTTCCGCTACGTACGTCGCACTATAGGGTCGATCCTGCGCCTGCAAAGCGCGTCGCGCAATCCATCGCGCGTTGATAGCGATACTGAATCGCGTCTGTCGCGCGTTGCGAATGCGACTAGAGGCCAAAAGTAATGATGCTATCGCGCGTTAAAAAGTCGCTGTGGGCAACAATACCAAGACTACGAATTGAAATTTTCTGCGCGGCACACCAGTGACGGGACGGGTTCCACAAATGGGTTGTCTAAAGGTGCAACATGTATGAACACCGGGCTAACAAGACCCTTGCATAATATCGAATGTCTCTCTTCGTTTGATACTTGTAAACAACATAAAATGAGCGCTAGTAGGTCGCAGTTCGATCAAAACTTTTAATACACAGATGAAATGACATCAGCAGCGAACACTCGAGACCGCCTGGCTTTTAACTCCCGCTCTCAGCCACCTTGTTAAAAGTCTGGAAGCGCCATTAATTGCGACAAGTAAAAATAGAAGAGGCGACACCGAATGAGTTTCCCGTATTAATTTTGCGAAGACATGTTAAATGGTCCTTATAATGAGGTAGTTAAGATCGAGAATAGATTAAACCACGTATCGTCGTGAGGTGCAGCGGCGATAATTGTTCTGATGGATGTCTGTGTCTCAATTGAAATCGCGGAGCAGTCTGCGGACGTTAACGAGCATATTTCCATACAACGTGACACAGCGGCGGCGGCTTCAGCGCCGTGAGTACTGCACCTGCGAACAGCCAATGGAACAAAAAAATGTGTTTGATGTCCGTTTTCAAGGAAAACGTGACTGGCGAAATTTTGTGAAATTTTATGAAACCTTTTGATATATTTCATCATAATCACCATTTCATCATTTTGCCCTTTCTTCCCATCACACGGATATCCTCATAATTGTGAGAGAAAATATAAGAATTAGGAGGATGAAGGCTATAATCTGACACGTAACAACGTAACATGACGCCTGTTATCCCCGAAGGTAGGCAGAGGAGTGTAGAACACTCCCACGTTTCACCAGTTACGTTTACGTCCCACTATGGAATACGGGGTGAGCCTATTGCCATGCACCGGGCACAAATCCAATAGCAAGTGCACCGCTGCTGCTCTTTAATGTAAATTGTCAATTTGTTCAAACATCCCCTTAATCCAACTTACTTTTTCAAACCTAATTACACAGAGTACATTATGAAAGAGTATACGTGCATTATGAATATTATTTAATTAGTCTGTACAATCATGGAATAACAAAACAAACTTATTCGTAACAAATGTATTGCTATTTACTTCTTTGCAAACTCTGTCTCACATTGACGGTGTTAGGAAAAAAGTTTGTATTGTCAAAGAAGATGCAGAATAGAGTCAGTAACATAAATTAGATGAAGACAGACCATGAATAGAATAATACAATAAATAATCATAATTATTTCATGTGAAACGAACAGAGAAAAGCTATTTGCTTGTTTACGCAACTGTTTTTGTGACATTGTCCGCTACAGTCAGAGAAACAATGTAGAAAGGTCGTAAAACAATGTCGGGAGACAAAATACCTTCATTCGATTTATTGGCTTTCCTTGTATGAAAACATCATGGACGGTATCTAGACACCGCAATTTCAATCTCAATGCAAATCCCGCGTTACAACATCTCCTACCTGCTATAAGTTTGTTCCTGTACTTTTATAATAAATATAAGTATATAAGGCACTGCACTATTCACCAATACTATTACATAGAGTTAGGTCACGCTGATTAGAATCGTAATGCCCGCAGCCACCCGGTCGTCGGGACTTTATACTCCAATGTGTTTCTTGCAAAACCGACCGTGTGAACGACTATTTAACTTATTTTTTTATTAACCAGCGATCACTCACGCACGTGACCTTAACGTCTCATAATTTGAACTTAAGATTAAAGGTGATTTTTCTATTTTGAACACGACCGTCTGAGTAGCCTCAAGTGGCTATTTCGGCAAAGGAATGTGTGGAAAACCATGTGGCGGTAACGATTGCTCCGTAAGAACCCGTCAACGTTTGTTCTGCAAGCCCAACTTGCATTATCATGTATTTAAAATCCTTGGAGATAACAAATAACAGCTTTGCACGAAGAGAATCGCTACTTATGCAGTAGTAGGAATATATCTTGCTATTAAATGTTTCGTAAGTATTTATACACATGATTAAATATGTATCGGCTTAACTCACGTACGTTTTTCGGGATGACCCGACTGGTTTCGGACCTGTACAAGGTCCTCATGAGTTCCCGCTGAAGAAAATCTGCGCCACGTCCTCGCTGCAAGCGGCGGGAGCTCATGAGGATGGACCTCGTACAGGTCCGAAACTACTCGGACCATTTCGAAAAATGTACGTGAGTTAAGCCGGTACATACTTAATCAGTAGGAA
>DWJK01004522.1:0-11921 GCA_018248815.1 Croniades pieria auraria
GCCATTAGGCATTAAGTTCGCCCTTTGTTATGCCTGTATATGGTGTTCAATAAAGAGTAAATAAATAAATAAATAAACGTGTGTGGCAAAAAATGTGTGATTTTTAAATGTGAAGTGTCATTAAAATATTGTTATTTTCCTTAGTTCGTTTCATTGTCATTATATGAACCTCGTCGTAAATATCACTAAACACATGCGTAGTATGTTAGAATTCTGTCAATTATCGGCTTCTTGGGCTCAGATCGATCTCCTTTGCAGGTCCAATGTTGGCAGCGCGGGGCCTGCGTCGTAACTAACAATCGAATCGATTCTCTATCATATCGATTAGATCGAATGAAAGTCTAAAGCCGCTGGTACAACCGCGGACGCTGGGATTATTTCACGCGAATGATGCCGTTGCCATATTTGTCACGTTGATGCATAGACCACATGCGCGCGGAGTCATGTCGCAAACATCTCGCGCTCAGCTTTTATATACTTCTCACGTGGTACTTTACTATTCTGTCAATTATCGGCTTGTTAGCCTCTGATCGATTCCTGTACCGTAGCTGTGCCGCGTCGTAACTTAGCTAAGTTAATGTGTCGCCGAAGAGGTCAATAGGCGCCCCAGATACCGATATTTACGTATTTAAAACGAGGCCCTATCTAAAATCGGCTAGAGCAACATTCTTAACCATTATAAACTGAAGATATTGATCGTTAGATTGCAGAGATTTATAATATGTGTTAGACCGATAAAATGTAAAGAAACATGGACGGAGATATATTTATAAAATGTGTAAGTACGTATCTGGATATTTTTAGTTTTCGCATGAATATTTAATACATATGGGAAAGAGACTATCTATGTACATATGCTTATACTGCTTCCTAAATAAGGCTATATCTTGTGGTTGACTAACCTTATATTTCAGGAACGATAAATCCCTCACGGACACAATTCTACGGTTGATCTTCAGCTCGGTCTGCAGCACTTCCATAGTGAGCGAATCTTGGTATCCGTACTGCTGGAGCGCCAGGCAGGTCCGCTGCACTTGTTCGATGCAGGGAGAGAAGGAGCAGAAACGGCCACCTGTAAAAAATACCTATTAGGTAATTTTAATTTGTTATGTTGTTTTGGAGTGTTCTACACTCCTCTGCCTATCTCTTCGGGAATAACAGGCGTGATGTTACGTTTTTTATTTTTTTAATTTGTTATTTTCTTTCGATCCTTTCACTATTTCATCTTTTTTTATTTAGTATAGGTCAGCCCTTGGCCACAGTCTTGCCTGATGTAAAGCAAAAGTGTGGCCTACTGTTGGAACACTAGTCTCCTCTCATAGTGAGAGGGTTATATGTGTACCTATAATGGAGCATGGGTAGTTCTCCTACTAGGTTGTTTGACTGCTTTAAGAATATGTTTTGATGTCCGGCAATTCTACTATTGGTAGTGATGCTATAGAGGCTGATGGATTGGTGGACCGATATGTATACTTGCAAGTTAGACTGGCACGGTATTTCAAAAAGATTGATTGGTCTCAGGTAAAAGGGAAAGATATTAGTTGATAATATAAGGGAATGATTTGGGTTCATCCCTATTTTTTTATAGGAGCAATGCTTTCACAATTTGTTCCCTATTCCGGTCTCAAGCGTGGAAGTCAAAATTATATAATTTTATTGTAGTAACGTTTTGGCAATATTTCATTTAGTTACTTATTTCAATTGTAAGCAGTGGTACTGTGTTTCATTGACGTTATGTTTAAGAAAAGACTGCCCCATTCGTTGAGTGGTTGCGCGACTGTCGATCAAGAGGTTCCTGGGTTCGATTTTTGGGTCGGGCATCGTTGAATTTTTCGAACCTAAAATTTGAATCGATAGCTCGGAATCTGGGATTATGTCTGGTGTATGGCAATACACTCACCTCTACAGACGTGATGTGTCGTTTAAGAAAGCCGCGGCTTGACGAATCTAGCAATATGTCTAAAGCGCGTTAGTTAAGTTTAAAGCCGATAATCATTCTTATATAATCAGTACATCATACGTCCCTTAACAATATCATAACGTCTATTACTCTCCGATATAACAATGTCGACAGATGTTTTCAATCCCACATGATAGATGCGAGAGACCGGTCCGCCGGAACGGATAGAGCCCTGCGCACCCAACTTTTTGTTACGGCGATACCGTTTGGAGATTTTTACAAGCCGTAAATACCCGAGACACATCCACTTTAATACCGCCGCCGATTTCTTATCCGTCAAATCTTATCGACCAATAAGGACAGCGGACGTCACTCACTCTGCCAATCTGGAGCGCGCGGGCGCAGCGCGGCGCCGCGGGGGAGCGATTTTCAAATTGTTTCGTTTTTAAATGCGATACCGCGCGTCTCTACACCAGCACCGGCGCGCTCGTCTAGCTCTACATTAGCATAATTCGATACGCGAGAGCGTAATGAAGACATTATAGCGCATGTATGCGGTGAAATATGTAATGCGTTATCTTAATGCATCGCGAGTCACGTAGGGGTTCTCGTGTCGATCAGCTCGCCCGGCGCCATTTAGAATCGCACCTCGTGGCGCCTAAACACAGACTCTATGTTTAATTAAAGTTAATTAATCGCTGATGACGACCGGATAACTAACTAGATACCGATATTTAAATTAGACAAGGATAATTTCTTGGATGCCGGTGGAAACCCAGTTAGAGAGGTCAGAGGTGGTCTTTGTGTCTCTATTGTATGTTGGCTAACTGGATAGTGTGGCACTGAACAAAGATTGTGCATTCTGGAACTACTAATGGCATACATAATCCTCTAATGAAGAGACTAAGGGTGATTGTAACGAATATCAAAAGAATGTCTATTTACGAATATTGATAATTTTGAAAATTGGCACATATTGTTTTGTGGGCTCGAAAAAAAAAAGCTAGCACTATATTTTGAACAGAAACGGTAAACGTTACATACACATTGATAAACTACCATAAACATGATTTAATTGAACTCGATATTAACTGTATTTAATTACATTCTGAAACATCGGATAATAAGGCGCTTTATTAAAATTGGCAAATTTTCATGCACTAGTTTAGTGAGTGCATTTATCTCAAAAAGATAATCAAAATCCTCTAACATTACAATAAATATCACTATCAATATAAACATCCCTTTTTATCATTGAAGGGTTAAGGCTATAGGTACACGATAAGTGTAACAATGATTATTTATTAGTCCTCTTCCGTTAGAAAGGTGATTACGAGAGCGGCCAGCTCGCCGTGCCGCTAATTGACAGATTGCTGAGGACATCACAGTATAACAATACATTTCGTGGTTACGGTGGATTGACTATACCATAACACTTTAATACATCATCATCATCATCATCATCGGCCTATCTCAGTCCACTGCTGGACATAGGCCTAGACCGCGGCTCGGCAAACGTAGTGTAGGACGCTCTCCGGCCCGGTGGGATGACGATCTGCGAAAGGCTGCAGGCAGATGCTGGGTGCGACAAGCCGAGGAGAGGGCGCGATGACATTCATTGGGGGAGGTCTCTGTTCAGCATTAGACTGAGATAGGCTGATGATGATGACGAAATTGCAGCCGATGGCGAGCCTATTTCTACATGAAAAAATATCCATAGACTGCAGCGCCCGCGGAGAAATCAGAAAACAACACAACAAACATTATTACAGGAAACTTGTTATAAGTAATACTCGAGGAATGTTTCCCCGATAAACATAAGTTTCGTCTCGTAGCTGCGACGATATTAAAGATAGTTCGTTCATTCTTCAGCTACAACAAATGCAACAAAGTTACATGCATATTTCATACTCTTTTCGGAATCCTATTACTGTTGGTATACAGTTCAAAATAAAACTAACAGATTGGGAACGTCCAAAACGATTCAGTTCTGGGTTGCCATAAAGTTTGCATTTGTTAAATTGAGTTTTTCAGGTCGCTGTAAGAACCTCGTAGCTCGTAGCAGCGACAGATATATTCTTATCTGTTTTCTTTTAATAGGAGACTCTATATACAACAGGATAAGATACAATATTATTAAACAGTCATAGAAATATGTTAGGTATATGAGGATAAAGATATTTGGCACTCGATCTCTCTCTACACCATGAGGAATCTGACGTTATGATATAATAATAAGTAATTAAGTCAGTATGTACTCTTAAGCAGTTGATTACTTGACAACTATTTCATTAAAAATATCAATGGTAAATGACATCGACTAAACTAATTTAACTACATAAAAGAATTTTCATAAATTCATATTTTGTTTAGATCCATAATATTCATCGTATACTGTCAACGTGATCTGAACTTTAAAAAGCTTTTTGATTCAATACCTAAACAGATATATCATAGTCATTTATCTTATAATTCTACATAAATCTATGTTAATTCGTTTTTATAATATCTTATATTGCTTTTGCCGATCTCTAATTCAAAATTGGATAAATGACTTGGCTCGTAAATATCACTATTTGTAGCATTAAATTCTTTTGTTGTTCCAAAAAAAAAACAAAAAAAACCACGACCTATTCATTAATACAACTTTGACTTAAAAGTCTAAATGATGCATAGATAATTTAGAACATAGCTTCCCACTCTGCGAATCCTGTGTACAAATACTTCAGATATTTAAAAAAATATTTGCGTTTTTAATTTCTAAATGTCACTCGCTGTCACGTTAAAAAAACATCAAGAGAAAATGTACACTATTGAGAATTACTATAATGCTTTCCAAGTCGTGTGAAATCTGTCAAATCGGTTAGAGATCTGTATCCAATCGTAGAACCATAAATGAGTTGATGACGATGATGACAAATGTTACTGGAGAAGCGAATGTAACAAACGGCATACAAAATTCCACCTCATTGCGATGAAATAACCTAGGTAATTGTAACTCTTATTTAACAGTGGAACGATAAAATAGGTTTTTTGTTGCTATTGATAACAATGGACACATGTATGTATGCTTAAGTATTCAATGTAGACATACAACACACAAGTTCGCGTCAGTATGCACGCGCTCAACATCTGTCAATCAAGCCGCTGTTGAGCCACGCTGTGAAAGAACGACGAAATAGCCTTTTCCAGCAGAAAAGAAACAAGTTGGTTTATTCTAAAGGCGTATTAAAATTCTTTTAAATGTCCTTTTTTTATTTCTCTAACATGGTTTTATTGAAAAAAATTAAAGAGAATAGAATAAAATTGTTTATTTCACATTATTATCATTTTTATATCATCACGCCAGGACGTACCTTCTACGGGTATGCACTGAGCAACGTGTGTTAAATATCTCTGTCAGTACTTGACTTTTTTTTGGTTACGAGAGGGAAACATTTATAAGGTACCCGTTACCTTGTGAGAGATACCGAGTTATGTGGGACTCTTACCGCAGTAAAACCCGCTCGATGGCCTTCCTCGGCGCTAATAGGAGGACTCCGGGATCTCCTACGGAACGCACCGGTGCCCTCCTAGCACAATGCTCCCTACGGGCGCGACACTGGGGATAGGCCTGATGCCTTCCCCATGCCTTTCCAGTCGAACGACAATGTGCGACCACACATATCGTCGTCCTTCCCGGGGTTAGTCAATACTTGCCTAGTGATCCAGAAATAAGCCTCCCATGCTGAAGGTACTGGATTCCGATCCTGACAGGCAATTCTTTACAATAATGGTACATTTTAAAAACTAGTATCACTTGTTGCAACAGTGAAGGAAAATATGGCGAGGATACCTGCATACCAAGAGTTATTCATAATGTTCCTAAAGAGTGTGAATTCTTTCGAACGTCACATGGCCAGCGAGGAAGACTTTGGCCTGAACTATTCTGATTATAAAAGAAAACCAGTCTGCAACAGTGGAACGATTAGATTTGATGATGATGATCATGGCGAAGTACCTTCGCAGGTCAGTTTTTTGTTATTGGATAATAATATTAAACTACAGTAGAAACTATTGTACTAGAATGTTTGCTCAATACTTCAACTGTATGTACAATACCTGTTTCCACTAAAATATTTCGTAAATAAATAGAGTACTCATAGGTCGTATTAAAAAAATTACGACAAAAAATAAAATCAGAATACATTTACAACTTTTTTCGTTAAAATTTTATTAATATTCTTTTTACCGTGTAACAAGTGAAGAAATAAAACTAAACAAATAATAAATTTGATATCCAAATAAAGCCTTTTACGCTTTGGACCCTAAACAGCGCGTAGTCAATTTTAACTTACAAACTTCGCCCGACTCACCCTCTTATAAGTTTTGATGGAAATTTCCACAATTTCCTCCCCCTTGTTCTTTACTTAATTCGGGCCTTGTAATAAAAACACGTCAGGGCCCACGTTTGTGCGGGCTTTATTTCGTAATATTGAAGTTTTTCGATATTTCGTGTAGGTATGTGAAAATCTATCCTAATAAAAGAAGATTGCTTCCACAGGAACCCACACTTCGCGTTGTAAGTTTTTCATCATATTTTGTTTCTCATGTATGTAGTCGTTTATTTAATCTTTAACATGTTAGTGTTGTTCTGTTCTTTAACTTTCGGTGTAGTCACTGATAGCAGTATTTCCAAGTTTGAAGTGTTTCCAAGCTTACAGCCATTTACGTGTGTTTATCCCAAACTTTATCGTCATCATCAACATCAACCCTTTTATCGTTTCATTGTTAGACACGGGTTTTTTTAGCATGAAAAGGGTTAACGTCACGGATTGTCATACTGGTCAGGTGGGGGCTGGCAATCAGTGCGGTTTAACAAACAAACACTTATAAGTTGTGAAAAGATCCGATAAAAAAAACCATAAATTGCTATATATTATTATATACTCGTTAAACTTGTAATTTTTATAAAAACCTATTTTAACAATGACCGTCTTCATAAACACTTAACTCCACAACATCCACTGTTGGACATAGACTTCCTCCAAACGTCGCCGCAATTCAGGGTCCTGTGGCTCAGCACCCGCCGGTGACAAAATATCGATATTATACGTGAATTGTTCAAAATCTATTTTCTTCTAAAAATAATAATAAAACTAGTCTTGCGAATTCATGAATGAATAAAATAAAAAAGAAACAATCAATCCCACGAAAACAAAAAACAAGTTATGTATACATCAATCTTTCGACAATACTTAAATTTCACTACGATATTTATTGTCAGCTCTCGTTCTTAAACGCTTAAACTGACTAATGAAAAATAATCATATACTATTTCGACACCTAGACACAAGTTCAAAACCTATTTCATTAGCACGTTCATATTCTGTTTCGGTTTAAAGATTCTTTATTTCTCATAAGACATAAATACACTGTCACTTATAATGAGAAACTTAAGAAATATATAGCTTTATATTAGTTTAGTTCGGCGTAATTCAGTTAGTGCAAAGTAAAGAGTGCATTAGACTTGTGCTTGTGTGTGCATGTGCGCGTCATATATTTGGTCATATATATTTTTTTAATGTTAAAAGGCAAGGCAAATTGGCAGGCGGCTCACGTGATGGTAAGTAGTCACCCTCGCTTAAATTAAATATATGGCCATATACATTAATTATTATTCATAATAAGATAGTGTAAAATATTTTTATAACATTGTTACTGCTGAAACGAATGAAAAATTCCATAACAATATGAATATCATTTAGAAAAAGACTCATTTCTATGTAATATTTTAGCCTGTAATGAAATGTTATGCCAGTAGTCGTTTGACCAGTCCAAACATTTTATATAGCTAAGTGGCTAGCACATCCTGTTGGATCTATATCGAAATTAAATAGAAACAGAACTTAGAAAGAAGACAACGGAATGCTGCTGGATTCGGGAGGAGTGGCGCTGATTAGGTTATGCTTTTCTCCAGCAGTGGACATCCAAAGCTAATATTGAACTTACAAAATAAAAATCACTTATAATCATAAGTGATCTCCAGAGTCAAAATAATGATCTGATCTGGTAAACAGCGTGGAGTCCACAAAGGTGCCAATGCAAAAAGTACTTTTAACCTGGTTGGTAATCAAAAAATATATTATAAATTACCACTGCAATGAATAAATAAAATAGTCTGCAAATAGATGCAGTAATAAATAAAACCCAGAAAGCGAACAAAAACCTTACAAATTGAGCAATATCCCCAAAGAGTCGTCAATAAACACATCAACAGTGCTATCTGCAGTCACGGAAAACTTTTAAACTCCCGATGCCGCCCTAATTGATTCACCCAGTGTTCCAATAAATCTTTTGCCCGCCCCCGTTTAATAAAGCCTCCACGCTTTCAGAAGATTCTGACTATATTCAGTTTTATCTTTGTTACGAACGGGAGATTATAATTTTTGGAATATGAAAATGATTCACTGGGAAATTATGTACGTAACATAAATGCTTTAAATGGATCCCACGCAGGCACATGCTGATTCCACGGCTGGGAATGTGGATCATGGAACAGCGTTTAAAATTGACATGGAACAGCGTATTTGTCCTCTGTTTCAGGTCAATATTCAAGACATGGAACAGCGTGTAAATACGCATTATATCTTTAAATTTAAGGTAGCCGTAAGATCGAAAAAATTCAAAAAGAGGTATGAGTGTGAGATTTATTCTACCTCCTGTCACAATTTAGTCCCCTTAAAATCCACAGTGGATATCCAAAAGCTGCAGTGACGAACAGACATATCTTTTAGCACTACGTTCCGACAAAGAAAAATCCTTTTAAATCCAGAAGATTGGAAATATATTCAGTTTTATCTATGTTCTAACAAACGGGTGGCTTTCTATAGATTTCGCTGATTTAGTACTTGGTTAGCGCGCAAAAATATGGGATCCCGGCTCCAGAATTACTTCGGGATATGAGGCTGCTGATAGAACATCTTACTAGAGTAGTACTTGTTCCTAGTTTGTGGAACGTATTTTACCATCTATATTTATACTGTAATTAGCCGTTTTCAAAATATATAGTATATAAATATATAATATATAGTGTCCGACCGAAACAGATTTTTCGACTGAAACCGAAACCGAAACTTACATAAACATATTTAAAATTTCTATTGCATACTGAAATCAACTGTATTTAAAATTTTGCACAACTCATAATGCGAAGTATAGAGTGAGTTTATGAACAAAAAAATTTTTTACACATTTGTTTGCATATTTTATTTATACCGACAGTTAAAAAAATAGAGTTAAACGTGTAATCCCGTAAGGGGTAGGTAGAGATGTGTAGTACACTCCCACGTTTCACCAGTTACGTTTTCTGACCATTATTATGAATATGGATATGCTATTTGCCCCGGATTTCAAAAATTCAGGTCATTCATTTTGTATTCATATTAATTTATTGCAAATTAAACATAGATTCATGTTTTTTTGCCGAATGCCTCTGCCGCGAAGTTCTCTGAACGACGCACGATAATTCACGAACACTTGGGTTTCGGCGGGGTCGAAAGATTCGGCCATTTTTTGATCGAAACCGAAACGAAGGCCGAAACTAGGTTTCTTGGCCGAAACTGGCCGAAACCGAACTTACGGTCGGTCACTACTAAATAATTTCAAAATATTCTCATACGGAAACGATTATAGAAATAGTGGATGCGATTATGGAATGAATAAGTTGGAAAAGTGAAAAAAACACTTTTCGACCCACTACTGGGCATGGGTTTCTTTCGCAACTGCGACAGACCTAATACATACTGGACATCTACATTTGCTTCATTTAATATGCGAATTTAATAGAAAATCATGAAATTATATCCAAGTTCCTTTCCACATATTTATATTTGTACTAAATGACATGTCAGACGACCAGCAGATGAAAAATTAAACACCGGCGTTTAACATTTGCTTAACATTCGTCGTTTAACTCCTGTCAAAAGGCAAGTAATTAAGCGTGTATTTAACGTGCAGCATGAAGCTACCAGAGTGTTATTACCAGCGCATTAATTTTAAAATAGCCGTTATTATCCGCTTCATTCACGTGAAGGTGGAGGGGATTTTTGAGAGATAATACGTGTTTTCCGCCACGTTTTCAAGCGTTAAGTAGTTTTAAGTGTCGACCTGAGTGCAAGTGCTTAACCGTCAGTGCATTTTTTAATTCCGTTACGTGGAATTTTCATTTGCACGTAAAGTTATATTGATATAAACGCTTCAAAACTGAATAAATGTTTTTTGTAGATGCTGAAAAACGCTGTGGTTATTTCTTTAAAATTATCATTTATTGGACTGCAATAAGCTAGTAGTTAAGGAAACTGTATTCGAAGATTTGAGCTAAATTATTTTCCATACTATTTTACAACTTAATATCTATTGATCTTACATTACTCTCAAAATACTAAGAACAATTATCACGGAAGAAAATATCACTGAGGCAAAATAACACACGTATGCTTAGACAGGAGGAAAGATTCTATGAACGTAAAAGCGGAAGCGGTTGGATACGAAGAGCTGAAAACCGGCTCAGTGGGGTGCTACTCGGTGATTACGACAGACGGATGATGATCATGATGATAATGGTGACAATGATGATAATGATAATCATGATGATAATCATGATGATGGTCATGATGATAATGCTGATGACAATGATAATGAGATTCTAGGAAGAGACCAACTATATTCTAACCGTACTGACACCACACTGAAAACACTTCAGCCATCGAAGGTTGTGAAGTTTATTTTAATTAGTGTATTGCTCCTAAAGAAACCCGGCTTGTTTGCGTAGGAGTGTGTACATTGCTAAGTTTTACATCAAAGTGTTAACGGTGCTCGTACATACGTACATGACTCGTTAGTAAACTACACGAGGCTCGGTTTAAATTAACGTACAATGTTTTCCACGGCTTTGATCTTTGCTTCAAAATGTTCTAAAATTTTCGCTTAGGGGTCTCTTATTAAATTATTAACTTTATCAGAAGTAAATAATTCTAGAACATATGTACGGTTGTGTCGTTTCTCGCTTCTTTTGCCTTTTGTTACCGAAATGGAATGACCTAATGTTGAACTATGTACGTATTATAATTCTACTACTGATTTCTTGATTGAGTTTTCGGAATCATGAAGTCATCGCGAGGCCTCTTTTCTTTTCTCTAGTCTAGGAATTAATCTGTGCAGATATAGTTATTATTGCGAAGTTACTGAAAAAAAAGGCAAAATGTTAAAGCAGAGTTAATATCAGACACGGTTTTTTAACTTGTCTCCAATGTGAAGTGTTCACAAAAAAGTAGTGTATTCAAGATTTTCGAGATTGTTCCATGGATCATGTTTAACTGCCTCGTTGGTCGAGAGGCTGCAAGCGCGACTGCCGAACAGGAGGTCCTGGGATGGAATCCCAGGTCAGGTACTATAGGAATATTCTAGGTTACAATTTCTAGTAGTAACTCGGAGTCTGAATCTTTGCTCGGTGTATGGCAATAGGCTTACCATCTATTCCATGGGACTTAAACGTAATTGATGAAACGTGGCAGTGTACTACACTTCTCTGCTTACTCCTTCGGGGATTACAGGCGTGATTCTACGTTACGTTCATAGATGTATGTTAATTAACAATATAAAAGCCGGGTAGCCCAAACTGTACGCGACGTAATTCCATGCGGTCCTAAATATCTCAGATCAAAGACCATCAACTGTGGAACGAAGTTTAGCCCGATGGGCGTCGAGTTCCGAGGGCAGAATTATCTAAAACCTAGTTTATTTCAACTTCCTTAACGAACATATCGACTTGTATCGAACTTTGAGGAGTTTAAAGCTTTGATGAGACGAATATTATAACTTGCCAAATTAATTGATGTTGCATAAACACGAGGTTTAGTTAGCAAATCTCAAATTATAGATATATAAATATATAAATGTTACGCCTGTATTCCTTAAAGGAGTAGACAGAGAAGTTTCGTACACTCCCATGTTGTACCAGTTAAATTTACGCTTCACTATG
>DWJK01004523.1:0-11918 GCA_018248815.1 Croniades pieria auraria
GACTATTCTAAGTTGCCTCAAATGCACTAGACTATTCTAAGTTGCCTCAAATGCACTAGACTATTCTAAGTTGCCTCAAATGCACTAGACTATTCTAAGTTGCCTCCAATGCACTAGACTATTCTAAGTTGCCTCAAATGCACTAGACTATTCTAAGTTGTCTCAAATGCACTAGACTATAATCAGATTAATGTTAATTATTCATAAAACTTTAATTATTAAAATTTCATTAACTTGACCTCATGGCAATGCCATTATATGATAACTTAGCGATATTAAATCTTCTTAAAAACTCATAACTGGTAATGATCATTAGTAGCGAAGCAATCAGTGCCAGTATCCGTATTCCGGCATAAAGCTCCCGAGGGAACGTGGGGTTAATTGAACCCAGTGAAGAGTGAACTGAATATTCCTGTCAATCTCTTCCACATTTCTATTTGGGGTTCTTGATAAAATTGACTATTTTAACAACAAAGCTGAATACTGATGGTAGAAGACAGTCTACGGAACCTAAATATACCCGATTCTTTCACTCCTGTTGCTCTATAAGGAATATTTCGTACAAAATTCACAAATCCGAAAGTTTAAGGTCGCCTGCACAGACTTGATTACTGTTATTTTTAAATAACTTTCGAGACCTGGCTTAGTATACGCTCATGTCCAAAGCATTTCATATTTTGTCTTCGGTACACAATATTGGATCTCCTCTCATATTGAGAGGGTTAAGGCCCTAGTCCGCCACACTGGCCAAGTACGGGTTAGCAGACTCCACATTTTTTTTTATTATTTACACAATATTGAAATATATAAATATTCACAGCCGAAAGTTTGGTGTATTTAGTTATTTACACTTCATTTTTTTATACAATGGACAGACTTAATGACTTTAGACATTATCTATCAAGCAACCCTTATCTTATCTCAAATTGGTTAGTTGCCGTTCATCCTTAACTTTATAACTTCTGTAATAGGATCTGACCAGAGCCTCCCTCGCCCCCTGCTTAGAACACCTCCAAAAAATCATGAGTAGCCATGGAGACGTAACATTTAAAAAATCCATGGAAAAACACATCATTAAAACTTTCAAAATCAAAGCTAGACAAAGAAAATATCTTTCCTTAAAGTGATTTTACTGTAGTAATTTAAGGATTCTGGCTAAAATTAAGCCTGAAAAGAGCAAACTAGTTCAAAAAGTTACGTAACATCCCGCTTATAATCCCCGAAGAAGTAGGCAGAGGAGTGTAGTACACTCCCACGTTTCAACAGTTACGTTTAAGTGCCATGGAATAGGTGGCGAGCCTATTGCTATACACCGAGCACAATTTCAGATTCCGAGTCACTAGTAGATATTCTAAATTAGAAAATCCAATCCGGAATTTGAACCCAGGAACTCTCGATCGGCAGTCCCGCTTGCAACCACTCGAGCAACGAGGCAGTCAAAAAGTTCAGCCAAAAAAGTTGAATATAGATGCTTATGTTAAATTAAAGGAACCCTAGCCGGAGCATAAAAATGGCACAGTAAGGGGTGAACAGTTGGGTTGAATAGAATTGAATAGAGGGACCCTTATCAGTGTCGTTAGGGGTCCCTTGCAAAGTAAGGGAAATGAGCAGTAGTTCAAATTAATATAGATAGTTTTGGTTAACATATGTATGTCATAAATATTGGAAAGCCTACTTTTAGTGCTTGGACATTGAATATCTCTATATAAATCCTCTGGGGAGCAAGCATGAATAATTTTATTAACGGCGTTTTTTTTAAATTTTTTTTGATCTCCTTGTTAATTTAAGTGACAAATATAGAGAGCTTTGTTTCATTTAAATATATAATAGAACATTACAGAAAAAAATATACATACATTGTATGTGGCGTACATAAAAAAATGTTATTTTATACGTGACGGTTCGTTTCCGACATTTGGAACTTAATCAACCTTAAGTATTTCACTTAACCTTTTTAGTCGAGCCGAGGACAGGGCGCGATGATGCTCAGTGGGGGAGGCCTATGTCCAGCAGTGGACTGAGATAGGCTGATGATGATGACGAAGTACTTTTGAGGACTGAGCAACATTTAGTACCTCACGTGACTTCCTTAGCCTTGCATGATCTGCGCCGCTACACATCCACCCTTTAAGGCATTCAGTAATTAGCGTTGTTTGAGTGCACCTAGGTTGTTATGCACTTGCGCTGCGATTCTTATTTAATGTTCGTTAGATCTTTGCACGAGTCATTGAACTCGAGAGCCGTTGAACCTTTTAATGTTTCAAGTTGAAACCCCTGAGAGCATCAGCGATATGAAGAGCACTGAGGTCATAATGACGTCACATTAGAAACGAACACTAATATTACAAAAAAGGAGATAATAGTGATAAATAAACATGATAAACATTTTAAAAGTGTGATGACTAAGCATCCATTCTTATACAATCCTTTTAAGAACGCTGACTACTACTTTTTAGGGGCGACATTTGCGCGAGCGGAGTGAGAAATAGAACCCTTCTCAAATAGAAATTATTTTTGAAAGTTGTCAATTAAATTCTTTAAGAAAACTCGATTTGAATTTAATACGTTATTTAAAATACTAACACTTATTAATGAATAAATCAAATAAAAAAATTAATCGTTAAACAAATTCGTTGTAACCAAAATAAATCTAGGAATATTTAACTCTTTTGATTTAAATGTTTATATGAAATGGGACAGACAGACAAGAAATTATTAACCATTTTGTTTATCTAACTAAAGGGAAATTATAGCGAAATAATTAAAACGCTAGCAATAAACATCCTCCCATATCTTTAAAACTTTCTGATACATTCCCGACTTTAAATTCGACCGCAAAGTGGAATTCTCTGTCGGATTCTCCTCAACTTTGCCTCTTGGGAAAGAATGGCCTATTCCTATTCAGTTTTAATCCTTTCCAGAACGCAAGTCACTTTGAGTCGCATGGCTCTATATATGTAGATTTATCTACACGTACGTTCATGACTGAAGTGCAGAAACTGCGATGGATGGAATATGTACTGGCTTACAGAAGATCCTTAAATACATTTTCATTTTATTGAGGTCGTGATTCTAGCGAGTGAATTGGGTTCTTCTCTCGGAAAATTATTTTTTTAACTAAGCACTCAGTGCCGTATGTTAGTAATTTAACAGTTCAATATAAAAATTAATTGTCTAGAACCAGATACAAGATAGAAGTGTAGGCCGATAGAGAACAAAGTGACTCAAAAACAACCGCAAAAGATACAATAAAAGCAACCGATTTTTATTCCGTGCAGTCGCATCACAAGTTCACGTCGTCTCAGTAATCATAGTCATCAGCCTATCTCAGTCCGCTGCTGGACAAAGGCCTGCCCCAATGAGCGCCATCGCGCCCTGTCCTCGGCTTGTCGCATCCAGCATCTGCCAGCAGCCTTTCGCAGATCGTCATCTCGCCGGGCCGGAGGGCGTCCTACACTACATTTGCCGAGCCGCGGTCTCCACTCTAGAACTCCCCTACTCCACCGGTTGTCGGTAATAATAGTAGTAATCAACACCCTCCAAAAATGAAGGAAACACAAGAAGATTTTAAATTCACATCAATGTGCATTTTAATATTTCACATTGAACAAAAAAGCCAAATGCAGGAATATCTGGAGAATCATTACGCACGATGACTTTTGACGGTCACGATCAATCCCTCAATCATGAGGACACGATTGAGAAGAGCAGAGATTGAACTAAAATGGAATGTCGGAGAACGGCAAATTTGCACATGTTAACCTTGACTTCAGCTCGTTACTTCGATATAGGCAGTGTAAAAAGTAACACGCGTAGCTCTACGGGAGGTTGTTAGCGAACTCGCGTTGACGAGCTCCGAGCTCATCACAACGGCGATTTGGTTTACGACCGCCTCGTGTTACGGGGTGGGGTGAGGGCAGGGGGTGAACTGCGATAAAAATTGTAAGCGTTCAATATCTGTGACACATTGTACAATATGGATACAAATTTTAGGAAAATATATAAATCACGGTGTTACATAGCAGAGATCCTGTAGTGTGTGTTGTCATCAGACCGAAGAGCTGAGCGATGAAATTCGGGTGTGTTTGGTATCGATTGCTCACATTTGACGTTGTGGAATACCTCATAAGTATTTTGAAGCCGATCAGGATGAGCAAATAAACAATTAAATAATAAATATGTAGGTACGCCCGGACACCTTCATACAGTCAACCGGTTCCGACTGTGACCGAACCCGTGCTATGGTAACTAGACAATAGATAAACATTTTATACATATCTAAGTAAGCGTTTTTCACATCAAGAAACAAATCCTTGTCCTTCGTGAGAATCTAACCTTCTACCTCCGGCTCAACCCTCAGGATCATTAACCATTAGACCAACTGATCATAGACACCATTTGAGCCTCTTGTTCTGTCACCTGTGCACCAAAAATTTGTTTTTTTTTAAATTTACATTCGAACATTTAAATGTCCATAAAAATAATTATATCTATCGAAAAAACTCACACCGCAGTGAGTAGGTGTGCGACCAAATAACAGAAACCAATGAATAAATTTCCTCAGCGCATTCTCTAAACTAAATCTGCAAGTACATGCTCGGCTCGCGTACCGGCCCACTACAGCGAAGTATCGTACTATTTCTTGATCAGAAAGTTCAGATACTGACTGATAAGAGAGTCAGAAGTACCCAAAACCACATGAGGGGAATAATAAATGTAAAAGAAGCAGATCAAGTCTGTAACGGTAGAGATGTTCGGATGCACTCGGTCTCTAATAATATTGATAAAAATATTGGTAGGTACTTCAAGCAGTTACCACTAATTACAAGAGGAAGTATTCAACAAATAAGCACCAATTCTAAAAAAAACAACAATGGACAATTAAAATGGACCAATTGATATTCGTAGTAAGCAAGCGGTATGCACCGTCAATGAACTTGTCTCATTTCCGACACTCCCGCGGGAACTCGCATTTCGCCTCGAACCAGTTCTAGTAAACTCTAATACACATGTCGGGTGTATTCGCTTCGTTCGGTGTATATTATCCAATATCGTTATCTGTCAGATTAGACACGTGTATGATGACATCTCCTAACCTGTATCCGTCATTCATTACATCAAACGGTATTGAGTAAAACTGATTAGTAATCCACTAAGCTTTTGCAGTACTATTGGTTGCAATAAAGATGAGAAAAAAAGTTACATACAGGAAATTAGCTTGAGGACATATTACCATTATAAGCTCATGTCGACATGGGTAGTTGTTATTTGTGATTATTTATTATTAATATTATTGTAAACGTAACATCACGCCTATAATTCCCGAAGGGGTAAGCAGATGAGTGTACTAGTACACTCCCACGTTTCACCAGTTACGTTTACGTCCCATAGTGGTGAGCCTTGCCATATACCGGGCACAGACCGGCAAAATTATAGTTTTAGTAAATCCCATTATCCACTATATTCACCGAATTTAAAATGTTTATAGGATTGTCACTGCTTTGTAAACAGATGACACCTTTCTTAAGTTTTACACAGAACGCAATTTTACAATCAAAAACGCACTGCAATCTACGCTTTGACACACAGCTGTCCTCTGTTTTGTGAATCTTCGAACGAGTGAAAGGGACAGACATATTCATTTGAAGAGCTCAATAAATGTAGTAAAAATGGCAAAGGCTAAGCAGTCGGGAGTCGATTTCGCCGAGTCCATTTACAGTAGACGGGTAGTTGGAAGGAACGAGTGGGCATAAAACTTGATACGATAGCTGCCAATGTTTGGGCGGGCTTGTATTTCAAAGAAATGTATTGTGAGAACGCGTTCTCGTACTGTTCTATCACAGTCTGAACCTTTCCACAAATCTGAGAAAATCTTATTTAGAACATAGACATATTGCGTGTATGTTTGCATTACCATTGTAGATGAAAGTATTGAACAATTGAAAATTGACTGCTGGTCTGGATTGATAACAGTAGGGAACGTTTAAATATATTATAAAAAGTCCTGTAAAACTATGTTAACAGACGTTAAAAGTATTTATTTAAAAACTATTCCAGTGTTATAGTTCTTAAGTTCTTCTTGATCTCTGGGTAACGCCTAAAGCTCGAGCAGTACTGATAAAACGTGTTAAGCTAGGACGCATGTTGACAGTTGCAGTGAGTTGAACCTACCTTCATGAGATGAAGGCGGCGGGAGACGGTGTCGACGCGCGCCTCGTGTTCGCCGCCGGCCGCCGGGAACGAGCCCAAGTACTGGAACAAAAGGTATTCTGATCATTACCAATACACATCATGAATAATTAAAAGTTTTGGGATATAAATAATAAATATATCATCACGCCTGTACATCCCCATAGAGGTCGGCAAAGGAGTGTAGTATAGTCCCACGATTGGCATGTTATGTTATTCTGTCTGATAATGGAATAGGAGATAATCCTATTACCGTACATTGGATACATCTAACTACTAATAAAATGTTTTTGGCAGAAAACCTAATAGTACCCGAGAAGGATCTCGTACCCAGGAGCCCTGGATCAGCAATCGCGCTTGCAACCACTCGACTCAGCAAACAGACAAATTAAAATAATGAAACAAAGTATCCCAGGATAACTACTCCATACCATATATAATCATATCTCAAAACCTACCATGCTGTAACTATAGGATTATATTACCCATATAAAATACACTGCCGAGCAAGAAATATTCACGGCACGCCTGAATAACAGGTCCGAATACAATCCCTGACATTGTGCTGAAAACCCAAGAAACGTCCGTCGCGAAAAGCGGGGCGATAAACATCCATTACGAGAAACTAGGCGCCGCGGCTGTTTCCGGTTTTTATAACTTACTTAAGATAAAATGACAAGTAAATTGCGATAGTGATTGTCCACTATTAATTAGGAGAGGGATTGTGGTCAATTTGACTGCTCGACGATTCTATTTATATCAACAAAAAAAACTCAACGCATATTATTTAAATTGCGATCGCCTAATCAAATTCCAATTTCATCTGTTAATTACGATATGAACAGTTGCTACGACCCATAAAGCCATCTATTGTGAATTATATTAATCAATCTCCGTCGCGACCTCGCTGCAAACGGTGGGAGCTCATGAGGAAGGACCTCGTACAGGTCCGCAACTAGTCGTGCCATCCCGAAAAACGTACATTAGTAAAGCTGGTACATATTTAATCAATTATATTAATCTATAGAAAAAGGTCCAAAACCTCAAATGAAGAAAGACATCCAAAATATATTTAAGACACGTTCATAAATCATTACATGATCCTCCACTCTTTTCGCCTTACGCTGTTAGATACAGATCATAACACGAGAAAACTAGGGACATGGGTCTGCGATCCCCGTGTCGGTCAACAGATTCACGCGCATTTGAGATTATTATGGGGTAGGCGAGGTTTTCTTACTCATAACAAACATATGGACAAATCGATACCCATACAATAGGACACATGGAACTTATAATTGTGTAGCGCCCCTATGACAGTGCAAGTAAGGCAGCGGTTCGTTAATTGCGTTTGAGGGGAAATGACGATTGATTAGCGCAGATGGGCGTGTGATTGTCGAGGCTGGGGAGCAGCCAGCCGTTATATTTTTGCGAGCATTTGGCTATTTCCATATGTTATGGATTTAGTGCAAGAAAAAAATAGAATACATAATACAAATCTATCCACCCGATGAATGTGTATAACAGATATTCTAGATTTTATGCTTAGTACTATAATTAACTCGGTTTGACTTTTTTTAATGCTACAAAGTAGTTTTAAGTAAGCAAAATTTCACGCCAGGTTAAAAATTAAGACATCAATCTAAAAAAAATTCCATTGGTGTGTCTCGGTTTCGATCCAAGCTCATAATGTGATGCAAGCACATACGCAAATTTAATAGTAATAGGCAAGATGTCTGCCAACCAGCAATTGGCCAACGTGGCGGACTATGGCCTTAACCCTCTCAATATGGGAGGAGACCCATGTTCCAACAGAGTAATGATAAATGGGTCGATTTGACCAGATAATGCAATCTAATCTTGATAAAAAGAAAAAAAACATGAAAGTGTGCACATTGTAGAACCTTTTAAGTTTAATAGAACATAAAATTCCCTAGAACATAAAGTTCCCTTGACGCTCCCATAAAAGTAATGTAATTGTATTAAAGTGCTATTCACTATTAATTAGCACAGATGGCCAAATAGTGGGACCGAATCGCCATCCCCGAAAGAGCCCTTGATGACCCTTGAACTTAATTGCGCTTTTAAGGATCAGGGGTTGGCGTGTTACAATTTGTGGTTTGCACCCTTATTGGAACTAATTCTTATTGGACTTGTTGGAAATCATGGGTAACCTACTGAAAATCAAGAATCAAACTTAATCAGGCATAAATATGTTTGTAGTAATTACCTTTATCTTGCGTCGTTTTGCGGAAATTCAATGTAGCAAAATTATTGAATATCCTTTGATACAAGTATACGACGTAACATCACGCCTATAATCCCTGAAGGGGTAGGCAGAGGAGTGTAGTACACCCCCACGTTTCACCAGTTACGTTTACGTACCATGGAATAGGTGGTGAGCCTATTGTCATACACCGGGCACATTTCCCTACTCCGAGTCAAACAATTCTAATATTGTACTGCATTCTGATAATTTTCTTTCAGAGTGACAAGAAGTTAGGCCAAAATCTTACACGCTGGCCAAATGCAGGTTGCAAGACTTCACGCACTTTGGAGAACATTAAGAAGAACTAATTATTCAGGTTTCATCATGATAACATGTGATAATTCGTTTTTATCGAATTAATCTATGCTTTTAATAGAGTGCGTCGCAAGATTTAAACCCATTAAGAGGACGGCTACATTCTAAACCACAAAGCTATCACTATTACTACTAATTCATTTAATTAATCGAAGGTCAAAGAGAAATAGTGATTCGAGGATGAAAGCTATTAAAAAACATTAAATATCACGCAAAGATTTTCCTACACATTCAATTTGTCCAATTACAGAAGGTGCATGTGACATATGACCAAACGTTACTGTCACTAAAAATTAGGAACACAGCTCCTAAAAAGAAATAATCATAAAAAAAAGTACAGTAATAAATAAACAAATAACGCGACGTTGTTCCTCAACGACCCATTTTTCCTAGATCCAGGTCTTAGAACGAATCCTATTTGCCTATTAGGTACAAAAAGCCAGCAGCGCTGCTCACTCGAGCAGCCGGTACGATCCGTCGAGACACGCACAATCCCACAATATCGTTTTCATAACGGACGACGGATTTATTGTAATACAACTCCTTACGAGGGTCGCTTTATTTCGCATGAGCGGTTTGCTGCCACAACCTAATGATTACATAAAGTACAGTTGTTTAGCGAGCTATGAACATGGTGTTTAATACGCTGGTTCTATCATGTGCTTTCCGAAAGGTCGGCACATGACTGGATATTCGTTTTTACTAGATTTACGGTTCTAAGGATCAAAGATATAAAGAATAGCTATTGGAATCGTCAATTCCTGGTCCTGAATGGAAATTCTAAATGTTCCGGAGTTTTTAGACGGTTTATATCTTGACAGACGGCTCTCAATACTGCTGTCCATTTTTAGTCAAAGAAAGAAACACGGTATCAGTGAGACAGCGACATTCGGCGCCAAACCAAACAGCGAGGTATTCAATGTTACCTTAAAATTTACATCGCGTATACGCCGTCAAAAACAAATTTGGGTCAAGAGCGATACAGTCCGCTTTTACGGTCTTCTGAGCTTTTGAGGTTAGTAGGTTTGATATAGCTCCAGCAAAACTTACTCTTGTTCAGTATTTACTTTACCTTTTTGTACTTGATTTTGTCATCAACTAAATTTCACTGAGTCCAGCAATTATAAAGCTCAACAATTCGTGATAAAAATTACTGAATGCTGAAGTCATGAATGAATCTAAGCCTACAACAGATACATCATCATCATCATCATCATCAGCCTACTCCCGTCCACTGCTGGACATAGGCCTCTCCAATGGCACGCCACTGATCTCGATCTTCAGTTCTTCGCATCCAACCACTGCTAGCCACTTTGCGTATATCGTCACTCCACCTAGCTACAACAGATAAACTTTATTGGAACGGATTGTTAGTTTTCATTAATGACATAGGTCAAATCACCCCTGCGTTAACCATTCTTATCTTTAAAAAGATATTTTGCTATTTTTTGGCAATAGACAGAATGGTATCAATGGCTCCTTGCAGTTGGAATCACAGCGATAGGTATCTGTGTATCGATCGAACGAACGAACCAAATAAATGCCACGAGAAAGTACCTAAACAAAAGTATAATCTCGGACTGTAGTCACGCAAAGCAAAGCTCATAAGTCGTAAAAATTACAACACTGAAAGCTTAGATTCATTGGCAGGGATGACTTAGAAAGTCCGCCGCAGACGCCATATAATGTTACCGACATGTCGCAAATCAGGGACCCCAATAATGCATACTTACACGAGTGTGGGAACAAAGGAATGGTTTGATCTGAGTTTCTAAGCATAGGTTCGGGTTGTTTTATAGAATACATAGATACGAGAATACTCGAATGTATAGATATTTGAATACTAACCGCTTGGTAAAATTAATTATCAACTACTGCTGCAAGTTCCAATTTTTAATCCTACTCCATTTGAAACCCTGTTAAACGAAGTATGCATAAATATGAAGCCTTACGACAAGAATTAAAATCTTATTAGAAATGAATAATCTTCAGGTAAATTTTTTTTAAGTAACAATTTTGTTTTAATTTGTTTTACTGTGTATGTTTTCAGTGATGCAGCTGTTTAAAATCAGTATTACTGGTTACAAAATGTTTATTTTGATAGGAGCACTATCATTAAATTTTTTAATTAAATAGTCATTTATATCTTTAATTAAGAAATTTTGTATACTTAAGTGATATGCAGATATCAATTATGATGTGGATCTAAAAAGGAGGTGCTAGTGCGCCATTAATATTAAATACGTTTTAAAATATATATATATATATATACAGCAGAGCAGGGGGTGCTAAAAATCACCGGGCTATGATCAGGTACCACAAAAATTTTATGTAGGTTGCTTTTGTATAATTACGCCTCCTTCCCTACCCTGTCTACTCCGGAAGGGTTACGGCGTGACGACATAACACTAGAAAAAATTTTAAAACTATTGAAAACAAACGAATGAAATATATTTCAGTTCTTAACTAGCGCCATCTGTATTCTTAGACGTAAACGTCACCACATGTAACTCCATCTATCGGGTGGTGCCAATACTAAAATGCGTTCAGTTGTACATTCTATATGGTAGCATTCGCTTCACTGACACAGCATGGTCTGAAGAAGTGAAGATAGAGGGCGCCACGTAATAATTTTTCAATAAATTACACAGAAAATGATGTAACATTAAAAGTATATGCATATTTATAAAGAACGCATTGATATTTACCGACGCACTAACAATTGTAAGAATATTTACAGTTCCTTTATGGTTATTTAACAGGGATGGTATATTTCCAAGAATAGTTGTAGCTTTTTCAAATTGTTATGTATACCTTAACATTACGTTTTATTTATTAATGTAATTCTGTATTTTCCCACACTTATTCATACACCAATATCTACAGACATCTCGTATGTATAACCGGTTGACAGAGGAAGTTAATTATTCAAGCAGAAGCGGCCAGTGTGCGATTATTATCAGTGGATTACCATATAGATGACACTACTATCCAACGTGATTGCGAATTTAAAACTTAAAGAATTAGACATATGGATACATTGAATAAAATATAAATACTAGATCGCGATCCTCAATAAACCGTTACTTATTAAAATACTTAAAAATGTATTTTTAACGTAAGGTCACGTCTATAATCCCCGAAG
>DWJK01004524.1:0-11917 GCA_018248815.1 Croniades pieria auraria
ATATATGATATACACACACATATATATAAATATATAAATATATATATACACACACACACACACACACATATATATATATATATATATATATATATATATGTATATCGTATGTAATTTATCACCTTTCTGAATACCATAACATATGTACATAGGTTCTGCCTACTGTGGGATCAGATGACCAGATTTGGAAATGTCCCAAGACAGAATTATACTTCAGAATAAAATTGAACGTGTCGTTCGTTTGGCACTAAGATCATAACTTGATATCAATTCGTACCAATATGTTATACAGCTATGGAACATCAGAGCTCCAGAACCAATAGCTTTCTAATCAGTATACATTGCGCTATGCGACCTCAGTAGAGATAGTCAATCTTATTGCACACGGAATCTATAAAAATGCTGAATGAAAATGAATTTTATGTATTTCACCGCAGAGTTGGATTTCCAGTGAATTTATGTAAAGAAGTAAATTTAATTTTCATCAATAGCAAGATGGATATTCTGCAGCAGATATAGTTTATCGATACTTTTATTTTCGTTTAGAAGCTCGAACGGAAATACACCTGGCTTTATAACTACTAACCGATTTACATTGGAAACGAAGCCACTCACTCACACTTAATCTTTTTAAGTAAACAGTAGCAAATTTGCAAGCAGCATTTAAAATCCGCTGCTGCTGTCTGCTTTTATAAGAATGTGTATTTATTAAAATGAGAAGAGTGATATACAAATTGTGCTGGCTATATACTATAATGGAGCAATCATAGCTAGAAGGTGCGGCTTGAATTAATCAATCAATTTCAATGAATTTGATCAATCAATCAAATGCGTACATGTGCAATTGATTGGTCCGCTACTCAAATGGTTAAAGATCCAAATGTTATTAAGAGATTTTAGGTTCGATCTCCACCCAGGCAATTATTTCCTATAATAATCAAAAGTATTAATCTTGTTGGAATTAATAATTTTCTATATAATTACAATTTAATAGAAAATTCAGGTTATTAACCCACATGCCATGAATTATAGGCAAAGCCTCTTCGGGGAGGCCTATATCCAGCAGCGGACTGAGACAGGTTGACGATGATGGAAAATTATACTAAAATGAAAAATCCCAGAAACTTGTGCTCTGCACGCCTAAGCTGATGTGATTCTTGATTTTTGTTATCCTAATTAAAATTAACTTTCAACCTTAGCTAAAACCCTAATTATATACATTTAGATGTTCCAGACAGAATTTTATTCTCGTACGACAACATAAACTGCTAAGTTGTTTATTGTATACCCAATCTTTTCCTTGGTCAGAGCAACTAGCAAAATAAAACAAAAGGCAGTGTAACGTATTGTGACCTTAATCAAGTCGAGACGAGTTTATTTATAAAATAAAGCTGTGTACTGATTTGGCGCTGTGTATCACAAATCACTTGTCAGGACCGTGCTTTAGAAAGAGACTATCTGTAAATAAAGAAGAAAACATGTCTGTATCATATAAAAACAATGAATTTTACCGAAACTTTCTATCAATAGCCGGCACACGTTAGTTCTCTGGTAAACAGCATAATACAATTGTTCATGATCGTACACCAAATACAGTATAAATGGCAATACATTTTAAGTGTTGCCAGTACGACCATTGATGAAGAGGTCCTGGCTTCAATCCTTGGGTCAGGTGCTATTGGGTTGTTCTGTCTTGAATTATGCTAGAATTTCTAGTAACTACTAGTACCGAGCAACTGCTCGGAATCTGGATTTGTGCACAATGCATGACAAAATCTCACTACGTGTTCCATAGTAGGACGTAAACGTAATTGTTGAACCGTAAAGATTACAGTCGTGATGTTACGTGTTACATTTTTAAAGTAGTTGAGAAACTATAAAGTCGTGAGACCTCATTTAATTGTAACGCAGCATTGCTACATTTATTTATTCACAAAAATCGACTATTCACTTTAATACGATTTCTCTCCTATCAGAAATATATATAGGCGTATTAAATGCTAATCGGTAACAACGAGGTTAAGGCTTAGAACCTGACCGAGACTGTCATCCGCAGACTGAACGGAGTAATGTTTAGCAGACAGCACCAAAAGAGTCGTATTGTACAATGTCGAAGCTAACACATGAATAGTCCATTGTTGTTACAAGTTTCAGGGTATGTATAAGTACAATAGCCACCGATATTTTCCTTGACATTTGTGAAAATACCAATGTGGTTTCGTATTTTTAGGGTTCGAATTATTCGTGAAAGAGTACACGTTGATATTGTGACGGCAAACCCCTGTTATTTTTATTAACATTGTTTAGGGTACACAGAGAGCACCGAACGCAAAATATATTTATTATTACCAATCCGAGGTGTTCCTTCTATGTATTTTAATAACTTCGTACAAGAAAGCCAGTTCCGAAGACTTCTGAAAGGCCCATTGATCAGTATATATCAAACCAAAGTATTTGGCTGACATTACTAGTATTTATAACGCTCTGTATCACTACGTCAAAGCAACAAATTATTAGACAAACAGTTATGTTAAAACAAATATAATAACTACATTCCTGCTATCATATAGTTGATAAAAATACTTATGTATCCATATATATTTGTATTGAATATAACAAACTAGATGTTGACATTTTACCATTCACCTTACATTCATCTTAAGTGGTGTACTTAAGACTGTAAAGCTTCATCAATAAAGTCCTGTGATTACGATTTTAAATGGGGCCATTCCCAAACAGTCGCGGAACGTCATTTGGGATGTCATAAGTGCTAGCTAATGGAGACAGTCAATCTCCGCCCACTCGCTCAGTTGCGGATTTCGTTCATTAAGGGTTGCTCCACACACTGGCTCGAGCGCCCGTCACACTCAAGGTCTGTTTTCTCTCCGCTCTCCTCAGGTATCGCTCTAATATTCTAGTATGAGATATGATGATACATGACGATATGAGATTCCTCGTTTTTACTCTATAGACACGCGGGCTACTATTAATTAATAGACATTATGTAATATAAAAACCGTAATACCATGCCCATAATCTCCAAAGGGTAGGCAGAGGAGTGTAATACACTTCCACGTTTCACCCGTTAAGTTATTGTCCCACCATGGAGTAGGTGGTGAGTCTGTTACACCGGGCATCAGCAGTCGCGCTCGCAATTATTAGACCAACGAATCAGGCATAGGTATTACAATAATAGAACTATGACTATGTATATGGATAAATCAATATCTTTCTCTACAATAAGGTATACATTCCATTCAATTATTCTCTACATAAAAATAAATTTTTATCTATCAGGGCTATCAGGATTACATCAGCCGTAGGAATATGATAGCATGGTATAGGTAAGAGTGACCTTGAATACGACCGAGGCTGTAGATAGAAACAATGTGGATAGACCCCATTAGTCGTGGGCGAGCTGCGAAACTTTGAGTTAAGTAAATATAAAAGATTTCGTTACTGAAGAAACACATGGTCGTAAGAGGTTTTGGCGTCTTTTAGTAAAAAAGAGGTGCGAAAAGTAGAGCCATGAATACGTAAGAAATCTTATATTGTATTTTGATATAGCAAATAAATTAACTATTACAAAGTATTGATGATCATTATCATTATCATCATCAGCCTGCTGTAATGATAACACTGATGAATGCTACTAACATCAAGTTATAAATTAACCGATGAATATAAACAGTTTTACAATAAAATATTTTACTTATACTTACATCACTTTAATTATTTTACTTGACTGCCTCGTTGGTCGAGTGGTTGCAAGTGCGACTGCCGATCGGGAGGTCCTGGGTTGAGATCACGGGTCGAGTACTATTGGATTCGTCTAATTTAGCATTTCTTGTGACTTGGAGTCTGGAATTGTGCCCGGTGTAAACCAATAGGCTCACCGCCTATTCCATGGGACTTAAAAGTAACTGGTGAAAGGCGGGAGAGTTCTACACTCCTCTGTTTACCCCTTCGGGAACCACAGGCGTGATGTTATCATTTTTCTATTTTACTTATGTTTATTTACTAGATACAGTGACATGTACAGGAATATTGAAATGCTTTTTACTTAACATAAAACTTTTCTTGTAAATAATCAAACGGAACATAATAGCAATAATAATTATATACCGTATAGGCTTCGGTGGTACGAATACTAAAATTAGAACATTACAGAGAAGATAAGCATGGCTTGCGCAAGGATGACACGCAAAATCGTGAAGGATTTCGCATTTTGTGCCACTGGCTGTCTTCGAGCAGTAGCGTAGGCGGTGTGAGAAACCGTGCTCTGCGATCGCCTACTCGCATACCAAGCGTGGGGATTATTGACAAAATCTCTTCAGGAACGGTTTATGTCGAGCAGAGGCTGATGATAATAAATATCTTGGGACATCTCCATATACGGCCGTTTAAACCCAAAATAGACACAGCTGTGGTACGGTAACCAGACAGCTGAAAAACCACATGTATTCATACTATACATGTATACTTTTGTACATACTTCTGTATTTTACAGGGTTATGAAACTAAGATATGAAAAGGGGAGAAAAACGACTACCGTTATTAATAAAAGTCTATCAGCCAAGAGATATAGCAGACTAATAAGTCAAAACAAATTCTAACATCATTACTAATTCGGTGGCGGAAATATTAAAACTATACATGTATAGCCGAAGATTATACATTAGTGTTATACATGGTAATAAATTATAACTGTGTGGATAAAGCACATAAAATAATGTATAACACGATCCCTCGGTTAGCCCGGCCGGGTTGAAGCTCTGACTTAATTAACTCGGTCCCTTCGAAGATTTCAATTATAACCGTGAGACATAGGATTTGCTTTAAACAAAACAATACCGATTCTATGTATATCTTCGTATATACATGATCAGTTACCGCCGTACTATAATTTCTGACACCTGTAGGAAATTCGCTCGTGACACACTAAGGGCTTCCATGAGTTCGTTCTATTTATAGCGGTGTAGAGTCGCGATGTTATACAGCAATGTAGAGCAGTTAATCAAAAAATGTGTTTAGTTGTAATTTGGTTGAATTTTTTGTTGTGCTTATAACAGCAATAATAATAACATAAAGCTTGTATTTCCAATTTAACAGTTATGTTACACGTCCCGTCTTGGAGTAGGGGAAGAGGCTATTGGAATACACCGGACGCATTCATAAGTCATAAAAATAAGAATAATATTTGTAATTAAAAATAATAATAAAATTGACTATGCAAATAAGAGTCGTCAATCAATAAATTTGTTTTTCATACTAACTTTAATCATTTTTTTTTTATCGACCCCTTAACATTCCCATTTTAATCATTACTTTATAATTATAGGAAAATAATGGTAATTAGGTTATCTTATATATAAGGCTTCAAAGATATATGTTCTTAACGAAAATACGAAGCATCGTATGATCACTGAAATGAGCGGGTAGGCCGAGTCATCAGTTATCAGTCAGGTAACGAGTTGTTAATTGGACGAATACATCTATTGGAAGTATGGCAACATTGCTTACGTCACTGTCTAACTAGTGTCGTCATTGAAGGGTAGCCAAGTATACGCAAATACCTTACCGTACATTTTCATCGTTAACGACGCTACCGGGAAATTTAGCGACGCGGTCTCTTAAAACATAACGTTTGATATTTCTGTATTTAAATAATTGAGTGTGTGTGTTTGTAAAATATTGTTACACACACGTACCCACACACGCATCCACACAGACCCACACATAGACCGACACACACACACACACACACATACCCACATACACACCTACACACATTCACAAACGCACGCACGCACATGCACGCTCACACGTACGCAATACGATTATATACGATGTGGATACGAATACGATATGAAAATATCAAGCAAGCATTCGTCTAGAAACTTCTAGTCTCTACTCAACTGTACTTGATTTACAGTGAACATAAAAAGAGAAGATAGCGAAAATGTTTAAATACGCAACGGTAATGTATTTGACGCTCAAAAACATCCCGTAAACGCGACACAAGCAGTTTGTGCGCCGACATGTTTCCGTGACAGAGACTAATCACGCAGCCATGTCGCTACATAGCGCTTTGTAAATGCTCATTTCTGTTTCTAAATTTAACGCCACGCAATATTTCTAATCTCAGAATAATAGCATAGCTGAAGCTTAAGAGCTTACAGCTTGTAAATTGGAAACGAAATCCGGTTTTCGTTACCGCGTGGTGTTTTATGTTAAAGTTACATATTTTGGTTTTTAGCATTTTAGCTACACTTATGTTGGATAATACACATATTTTTTCAGTCATTATATGTACTTAGAACATATATACATACATATGTTTAATGCTATGTATCTTAACGTGAAATAATCAGATATTTGGCCCGCATGTTTCCAAGACTGGAAGTAATTTACGGAGTGCGATTACAATGTTCAAATATTTGAGTTTATTTTATTATAAAACATAAAATCGCGTCGTTACTGTTTCCATGTCTATTAAAAATTATATCACTTAAGTATGCGTGCGCGAAATTTGAAATATTCATTTTCAATATTAAAAGAAAGCTACGCGTGTGTATAGATGAGTAAGACGAACTTGCAAATTCCTTTAAGGAATATTAATATAGAAGAGGCTGTATTGAAAAACCTTTTCCTGATTGTTAGTGTCGGAATATTTTGCTACCTTATAGTGCATTGCATTAAAAATCCGTATTCATGCAGACAGGTGGTGGGCAAACTATTAAGCAGTCAAGTAGTCGGAGACATGAGACTTCAAGGTCTAGAAGCACTTCAACATCAGGAACAACAGGTTTTATAAATAGGATAGGACGATTTCGGCACGCCTTTTGTCTTGTTTACACTCTATCAAACCGCAGCTTAGGCGAAAAAGAGACAGGTTAATGTATAACACTGTGGAAATTTATATACATAAAATACATCGAACGCGATGACCTTTACTGAAGTACATTTGAACATACAACATTTAGTTTTTGCGTAAATCCGATTAACGTAAACGTACGTAACGTAAAAGTACCTCCTATTCTAAAATAAAGGAAAATTTAGAAAAATATTGTTGTGTAGTGTTTTAATGTAATTGAAGTAACACATTTGAAAGCAGGCCTACTTTACCTACCTGCATTAGTATTCTTCGTTGTTTGTTATATATATGTATTTATGTGTGTGTGTATTTGTGTATGTATGTATATCTACCCATTTGCTATTTATCATCATCATCATGATAATCTTCTTCTACATTATCTTCTTTGTCATTGTGCTCACCATCACCATCATTAATACCATCGCATCATCATTGTCAACTATCTTTCTACTGTTACATACGGGTCTCTTTCAAAATAAGGGTCAAGGGCCTATTCTGCTTACACAAAGTACTTACACAAAACTTCATTGCTATATACATATGTACATATGTATGTATGACAAATATATTATTGACAATGAAATTATGGTATAATTTTAATAAACTAAAGCTTTCTGTTGTTTGATATTTTACTCGTTTTAAAACGTGGATTTGTACTACACTCCTCTGCCAACCGCTACAGGGATTGAGGTGTGAGGTTGTTTTTTGCGTTATATACTTCTTTTACATCATTTAAGAATTTGTATAAAATTAAAATAAACTTTACTTAATACAACTGAATACAACTGCATACCACACAAAGAACATTTTAAATTACTATGCTTCACTATACAATGGACAATATGAATCCGTAAGAAATAGCAATAGAGAAATATAAAGACTCTATGTTTCAGATATTCATCTACGATGGAGATCCGACGATATGAAACCGCTTTGAAATTCTGTAAACCTTCGTCGTTTTATTGTAGCGTTACATTTTATATAAATAAATTTATTCAGTATCATTATTAATACCATTTACATGAATTTAATGAAAATTGTGTCAGATTTTTATTTAAAGGATCTGAAATAAGTTAAGTTAAGAAACAGTGTTTGCCTCGGTAACATGGGCGTTTCACCTATTAAACTTAAGGAACATTTAGTCTTCGTTATTTGTATAGAACATAATATCCGTAAAGATCATAAAACATCAATGAAGCGTTACAAAGCCGTAACTTATTTTGATACGCTGTTTTATTCCAATCACATATTTATATAATTTCTGTACATATTTGTACAATATGTCCAACATACATATGTACAATATGTCCAACTTATATACATACATATGTCCAACATATGTACAATATAAATACACTATCTCTGTACAGTACGTCTTATAATGTGATGAAATTGTACTACGAATCCGGAGCTTCGGCGTAGCCGATTGGATTGTAAATCTACGACTAATACCAAAAGAGCGTTGACGGCTACGCAGAAATATACTACGACGTAGAAGGCTACGACGTAGTCAGAGCGTAAATAGTTAGCGTAGCACAGCGTAGACGACTACTGTGTAACTAGCAACAGTACTTGCATGTTACACTGTGAGAAGTGTATAGTTTTTGATTGTTATATCAACTTAGATATAACTATACTATACTACTTAAATATAACTATTAATAAAAGAGGTTTTTTAAATACTATGAGTCACTGTACGCTTTTATCATCGGATTCCATCAATTATAGAGGTCGATGTAAGCAAGATAGAGTTTAATTTACTTCTGAATTTAATATTTTTTGTTATAAAAACCCGTTTTTAAAGACGAGAATTCATTTATACTTTTTCACAAATACAAAGATATTTTGAGCCGTATCTTATTAAAGTACTGAAATAATTACTAAGTAAATATTGCGCATTCGACGCAAAATTAAACCAGAAGTTTTAATATTAATCAATAAATTCCCCACAGAGCACACAAACGATTTAGGGGGATTGCATACCAATAACATCGCGTAAAAAACCCGTCACGTTCATGCCAATGGGATTATTATGTCACGCCATGAAGCGGTTCCACGAAGTTGACAAATGACATGGAATTGCAAGATCGATTGACTTTCATTTTTGTGTCCCGAATCGTCCCCTTTTTTATAGTCATACTATTTTATAAGAGCTGTCATTAGGAGATATTTGACACCTGGTGCTTTCTGCCTACCTCGTACGGGTTCCCTGTGAAGATATAATATTAACAATTAAAAAAAATATTTATATGAATTATTGCATCTCGCTTGCCTTTCAGAATACCTATTACTAGAGCGATCACTTCCCGTCTTTCTGAGATTTGCCTACGATAAAAGTTGTGGAGTTTCTGATTGGAAACGAACATGGATTTGCGCTTGGCAAATATCCAGCGATACATCGATGAATCTACAAATATCTGTCGCCATTGAGACGTAAGATAAGTTCTATTAATTTGAGATATTTGTTGAAAGGAGTTCACTTGTGTGTATGTTTACCGTTTAGGCGATGTGGTAAAATTGTTAACAACGTAACTGTAAAATAAAGTTAGAACTGTATAACAAAGTTCGTTAATATATTACCAAGTTAACTTTTTATTCAAACACTTAAAATGAGAGTGTTATTAGTATTATATGTTTCCTCGTCCTTTTATCACATGGTGAGAATAACAATGCGAACATAACTAAAATACTGATTTTCAGCAGATAAATAATTTTATATTTTCTAAATATGTGTTTGCATTTGGGACTTTGCAGTTTTTATTTATATACTATAAATTTATATAAAAAAATATATTTGGAATTTACATTTGAATATCTCGTAACTACTTTGTCCGTTTCAATATATTGTGAATAGCTTGAGGGGCAGCGAGACGAAACATTAAAGGAACAATCAAGGGACTCTACGTAGTGTCTAAATGACAGTTTTGTCGACATTTGTATTTTTTTTTATATGACAGAACATTTAAAAAATAAGAATTTATTCTACGTGCTGTCTAAAGAACAAATTTGTAAATATTGCAATAAACATTAGTTATATTTTGGTTCTAACGATCTTGAGGTCACTGATATAAAACGAACGTTCACTTACGTGTGTTCAAGTGATATATTGTCGAAGCCACAAATATTCATGAGGAGTAAGTTCCACGAATACGAGGAAAATTTTTCACATTTAAAAAAGCTCATATTTGGAAAGCTTTTAAAACTCACGTTCATGATTGCGAATTGTGTGATCAGTATGTTGCGGTATATATTTACTGCATGATTTTTATAAAGGACTGAATAAAATACAAATGTGGCAATATACTCACCATCACCTATTCCATGGGACTTAAGCGTAACCGGTAAAACGTGGGAGTGTACTACACTACTCTGTCTACCCCTTCGGGGATCACAGGCGTGATGTTATATTTCAATACAAGTATTTACTTTGTTATTCTGTAATAAGATTGCAGACTAAGAGTAGATGGATAGGCTAATAATCAGTTCAAGTTTTGACTATAATTAAAGATCAGTATGTAATTATGATGATAGCCTTAGCCACTCTGAGAGAGGACTCGTATCCAGCAATGGATTGATGAAATAGAAGATGATTATAATGACAATGTTGTGGAAGAGAAGTGAGAAAAAAAGAAAGAAAATAAAAATGATGATGATGTATAAATTTCGACGAAAGTTTTGGTGTTTTCATTTGGGGATCTTTCTGTATTCAGTTAACAGGAAAAATTATATATTATGAATGAATAACATTAGTTAAAACTTTAATATTATCTTGAGTTGGATACAGATATTTATAAATATTCAGTCCCTTGCATATAAACACATTACCCGCATAACGCGAAATAAAATTAAATAAAGAAAAAAGAAATTCAAACCCAAATAAAACAATACAGCTGAAATATAATTCCATATGAACTGTTACATTTGAGAATTTCCCGGTGAATTCAACCCCTATTTCAAAATGCCCGTCATTACTCTCCCCGGTTCCCGAAAATTCCAGTACGACGGAAAATTTCCAACGTAATAAAACTCGGATATGTGAATAAACTGCCAATCGGAACATTAAGCTACCCACAATTTGACAATTCGGCGTAATCGGTAAGAAATTCAACGTGTTTATGTATATATGAACACAAAACTTATTTAAAATGTAAATAAGTTATCTATAAAAGTACATATGAGTACATAAATGTTTTCAGAGGATTCTTTCACTGGATATTTTCCTTGCGTATGTCGTTTAGAAATGTATTTCCTTCTATGAAAACAATAACCGCACCTGCATTGCATAATAATAATTATTGTTCCATCATCACGCCAGGTCCATTGTAGGGTGTGCAGGAAACCCAGTGCAGAATGTCTTAACCCTTACAAATTCGATCTAGTTCTTCTGAGTTTCTCAGAAAATTATCAAAGACTTACAAAGCTATAACTCGGTTTACAATTAAGTAAGCAATTTCTAAATATTATTAATGAACAATAAAAATATGTAAACCTCAATGTTTTGTGAATGGTATAAAATGGTATTCATGTATTAATGCAGCAAAAAATAAGCATGTCGCAGTATATAAAATACAAAATAATCTAATACATAAAATGAGCTTAACGCGAAGCGATACATTACCAGTTATTGAGGTCCGGAAGATAGTGTCACACATTGCGGTGTTCCGTTGTACATTAAAGTGGACGATGCACTTTAATTTTTCGTACAGTGCAATACAATATGCAACAAATATATGTATTTATTTATAACATAAAATTTTCTAAGACGTGTGAAGTCTGTCAAGCCCCACTTGGCCAGCGTGGCAAATTTTGGCCTTAACTATCACATTCTGTGTGTCCAATAGTGGAACGATAAAAGTGTATATACAACGATAACGTAAATACTTGTCGTATATAGATCATCACTAATTCAAAAAATTCAAAATTCTAAAGTTTTTATTCACTATGAGGTATATAAATACACTTGATGAACGTCAAAACAAATCTTATACATCATCATCTTATTCATCGGCTTTGAACGCCTCTTTTAGGCTTATGTAGACC
>DWJK01004525.1:0-11915 GCA_018248815.1 Croniades pieria auraria
ATCAAATCATAAATTAACAACTATAATAATATAATACTAATAATAATAATAATCGACCCATTTATCACTCCACTGTTGGAATATGGGTCTCCTCTCATATTGGGAGGGTTAAAGCCATAGTCTGCCACGTTGGCCAAGTGCGGGTTAACAGACTTCACACACCTTAGAATTTTTTTTTTTCAAATTCTAAGGTGTGCACGTTTCCTCACGACGTTTTCCTTCACTGTTAGCAAGTGATATTTAAACTTAAAACGCACTTTTGTGAAAAGGTGCGCGCCATGGATTTGAACTCAGCACCCCCGGAGTAAGAAGCTGAATTCTTAACCACTGCTGAAAATGAATTCTTAACCACGTGCGATTGTACTATGCTTCTCTGGCTACCCCTTCGAAGATTACAGGCGTGATGTCATTTTTATGTTATGAGAAGTACCTTAGGGTATTTAATTATAGAAAAAGTATTAGGGTTCCGTGTGAAAAATCAAAACCTATGACATGAAATAACCTACGCCGGGGTACACGGAGTACCTAATGTATACTTACGAATCATAATTTTTATATCCAAGTCCAGGATATTGTGTAACCTTTTAACTATGACTACCATTATGGTTGACTGGTCTTCACCGGTCTCTCCAGATTCTCCAATTCCTCTAGGCATTTAATTCGCATTTTGTTATACCTGTTTTTCGTGTACAATGAAGTGTAAATAAATGAACAACTTACCTAGTCCAATTGACTCATATATTAACCCGATTAAACACTCAGTAGCAGAACAATCTAGAGCCCTTCTGTTCCCTCCCTTATCTCATAACGTTTGCAAGGGATTCCATGGTATGACTTGCAATAATTCCTATTTGTCATTCACTACAGTGACGTCCATAGCCAATGTCCGTACGTCTATCGATCGCTCGTAATGTCTTCTCCTCCCTTTTGACGACTCATATCCGTTCGGCTATACTTTTTACGTAACGTACCTTCACGTCTATTACCCTGAAGGGGTAGGCAGAGGAGTGTAGTACTCACGCTTTTCTTCAGTTATGTTGTATGGAATAGGGATTGAGTCTATTGTTATACACTCGGCACAAATCCAGACTTCAAGGTAGTACTGAGGATTTCTAAGTTAGAAAAACACAGTAATGCTTAGCGCTATACATATACATATATTTGAGTTTTTTTGGGATTCGTTTATATTCCCATCGTTGCCGCGTTGGCACAAGTGTGTCCTCTCAGGGTGAGACGGTTAAGACCATGGTGTGCTACGCTGGCATTTGACAAAATACACTTTTTACACTGATTGTATCCCTTGAAACTGCATTCTATTACTTAGAACAGGTTACTTGGCTATTCGGATACCCAAGACAAAAAAGGATGAGAGGCCTTAATAGCAAATAAACATTGCTACGGGGGGTGGCATATATCATTCGATAAATGATTACATTTTACACTACATTTTGGCACACATTCTCATTTATCGCATGATAATAATTCTCTCTCGCCTGTAGATATCGCTATTCAATGCCTAAGAAAACGTTACGCTAAATAAACGCCATGATATTTTCCCTTTATGAGAGCACAAGTCTAAGGCACGGCTATTATTGGGAAGTTATTGCGTTTCAGCTTTTATTCTATCCCCTTTCTCCAGGATTACGTTAGATATTACTTGAGTTATGTGCAGTATTTACATGTAGGAAAACGTACCTATACACACGCACACGCACACGCACACGCACACGCACACGGCCACGCACACGCACACGCACACGCACGCGTACACGCGCACACGCGCGCACACACACACACACACACACGCAAGCAAACGCACACGGACACGCCCAAGCAAACGCACACACACACACGCTCATGTACACGCACACGCATGCATCCGCTATATGTATCCAAATACACAAATGTTTATACTTGACTTTTTATCGTTTTATTCGAGTTTACGTAGATTTTTTTCATGGTAGCGCAAACAGTCACATGATGTCAACTAAGTAATTTAACGCAAATAAATGTTTGATCTGTGTATATATGTTTTATGAGCTGATGCTAAAAACATGCATAAATTGCAGTTTGTAAATAATGTCTATGACATTTCTCACAGAAATGTCATCGATTAATTACTTTGAATTATCAGTTGGCCGTTTCATAAATCGAGAAGATAATTTCGAAATTGATTAACCAAATTTTATTTTTGAATAACAGTTAAAATGTATATTTGTTAGACACATTCAAGGAATGACAGATGTGAATAATAATTAAAATAGAATTATTTTCGAAAATGGTTACGTTTTTCTGTGTAACGATTGTTTTTCCTGTTCAATGTTTGTTCATGTCATGTCAGCGTGTTAAATAAACAGGCGGGGAGCTCAGTAATGGTTGTTACTTATCACAATAGACGCAAACAAAATACATATAACATAATCAGAAAATCTAAATTAGAAAAATCCAATAGTACTAGTACTCGACCCGGGATTTGAACCCAGGACCTCCCGAACGGCAATCGCGCTTGCAACCACTCTACCAACGAGGCAGTCAATAAATGAAGTGTAAGTTATATTTTTGTCAGATTGAACATAACACGTCACAAAACCATTTAAACCTACTCATACTTCCTTCGGTTCGCACAAAAAGCTTACCAAACGCTCGAAAATGCCGAGTAAGCGTTTGAATGAAACAATCGAGGGACTGATTCACTAATACCATTGGTACGTTTTATAGGGGTTCGAATTTGATTGATATAAATTATACAGCCTTTTTAGATTTTTTCGTTCGTGATCAAGTGATATTATGGGGTTGGTAGCATGCGTGACGTCACGCGGCGGTCCCCAAAAGCTTGCGTGGAAACTATGGATCATGGGTTTACATAGTGCTATGGACCTTTGTTTCTGTGTTGTTCCATGGCTTTCCTTGTTGTTGTTTCTTTATGGAACAGTGGTAACTTTTAGCATATTTTGGCCAATAAATATATATTATTATTATTGGTAATTTTTTATGTTTCTCTATGAAGCCATGGTAATTATTGGCCATTGCTTGGTAAGAAGGGAAGGGGGTAGGTTGTTATTGAGCTTTGCCGTTATCACTGATCTGTCTTCGTTGCATGTTATTAAGTCGCAAAGATAGCATTTCAACCGGTGAAAATAGACTGTAAATGTTTTAAATATTTATTACATAGTTTATATTATTCCATGGGACGTAAACGTAACTGGTGAAACGTGGAAGTTTATTACATTCGTCTGCCTACACCTCGGAAATTACACGCGTGAAGTTCTTTTTATATTTGAAATAAACGAAACGCGTGACTGAATCCCTTTTATAATTATTGACTGTTCTTATAACTATACTAACAACATGAATAGTAGTGATACGTCAATTGTTATAATATTTGTGGTTTCTATAACGCTTCTTAAGAATCCTTATATGTAGATACATGTTAAGAATATATTAAGTTTTGTCCTAAAAGTTAAGATAGTATGAAATTGATCTTAGAAAATTCGTTATATCGTAATCGATTGGTGTTTTGTCAGGACAGGATCAGCGTGTTTACGAACCGGGAGAGGAAAAATACAGATATATAGATAACTTAAACGTAAAATCATGCCTGTAATCACCGAAGCGGTAGCCAGAGGAGTGTAGGACACCCCCACGTTTCATCAGTTACGTTTAAGTTCCATGGAATAGGTGGTGAGCCTATTGACGTACACCGGGCACAGATCCAGACTCCGAATCCCTACTAGAAATTCTAAATTAGAAAAATCCAATAGCACCCGACTCGGGATTTGAACCCAGGACCTTCCGATCGGCAGTCGCGCTCGCAACCACTCGACCAACGAGGCAATCTTAGGTCAGACCAATTATAGATAACTTGAATGTCTTTATATTATTGGAACATTAATTGGTCTTTGTGCTATTAGTACAGGTACTTGATACACATGGATGTCATAGGAATAGGATCCCGCAGGGGATCAACCTATCTACGTCCAGCAGTGGACAAAGATGGGCTTATGATGAAACAGTTTATATAATATATATTGAATTGCCTATATGATAGGCTAGCGTTTGACTACAACACCACCTGATAAAGCACGTATGCCCCAAAAAAATCTATTCGCCCTTGCTTTGAAGAGTCCTAGGTTGTGTCCGGTCGTGCGTCGGGAATATTAAAACGTGTCCACAGTATAAAATACCTCGTGAAACTCAAGTCGCAGACGCTCTATCATACTGCTCATAAACACACGTCCTTACTACTCTGGGTACACGTTTTACATTTAATCCATTAACACTCTGTTAATTAAAGGAACGCTTTCAATATGCTCTACCGCAACCTTTCCTTGCGTTTCAGGAGGAATCTATCTCTTTATATTCTCGATTACTGTTCCTTTTACAAAATCTCTCTCCCATATTCTCTGTGAAAATTTGGAATTTCTCATACGTATTTGTTTCTAAATTTTTAGTTCCTAAGCTTTCCTTTGTTAAACAATTTCTATTTATTTTTGCTTCATAGTAGTTCTACATTTGTATGCTGTGTATAGTTACGTATATGCAAGTCATACATAATTTTTAGTCATAGCTAGTTTTGTTGTATGGATCAAATACATCCATCGTCTGGTGAAGGTAGCTGCACAGAGACAATATCTTGTTTAACTTTGATTTTAACTTTCCTATACAAGGCTACGGTGAAGGGTACATACATGACTTAACATAATCGACACACAAATCCTTGGCTCTGATTGCTTCCTAATACTGTACTGTTATGGATCTATTTATCCTTGTTCAGTAATTTCGTGGCTAACTTCGATTAATATCAGCGTATGCTTGGTACTTCATACAACTTTATATATTGTGTCGATTATCATCATCATCATCATCATCATGATCATCATTAAATTCCTTATAATCAGGGGTGATTATTTGTTGGTATAACGCGATCAACTGATTATAATTATAATATGTTGACGGCGTGTGATAAAGAATGTATTAAGTGTGTAATACCCAAAACATTGTTTAATCAATGTTTCTTAAGGTTCCTACATCAGTGTGATACCTAATATGTCTCTTCTCTGTGCTTCAAGTCGAACAGTTACTATTGTATCATTGGTACTTGCAGCACGAACATAAATATTGAAGGTTCTTAAAAACGTAACATTACGCCTGTAATTTCCGAAGGGATAGGCAGAGGAGTGTAGTGCACTCCCACGTTTCACCAGTGACGTTTAGGTCCCATGGAATACGTGGTGAGTCTATTGCCATACAGCGGACACGGATCGAGACTCCCAGTCACTAATAGAAATTCTAAATTAAAAAATTGTATAGTATAGGTATTTGAACCCAAGACCTCCCGATCGGCAGTTGCGCTTGCCACCACTCGACCAACGAGGCAGTCTGACGAATTGCGTGTTTATTTTAATTTATTTGTATATATAAAAAAACTCAGCTTTCTAAACTTTTCTAAAAACTACGTAACATCACGCCTTTATTCGTTAACGAGGTAGGCACTTTGAATTTTTCTATAAACGTAGAAAAAGTCAACACATCATTTAGACAACACTCTCTTTAATGCACATAGTATTCAAAAACGGGTTAGAAAAATTTGTCTTCACATGTTAATGGCATAAAAATTTGATATAATAAACAATATGTGGGGTTACAGCTAATCGAGCTGGGTGATGGTTTAATAAGGGTGTTCCGAGTGTATTGAAGTGATTTACGGGGTAGTTAAGCTGCGAGCGGGTCGGCGACCGGGGTGCGCCCGGGCGCGGTGCAGGAGCGCCCTCGTTACAGTATGGACTAACAGGATAAATGCTTCCTTTTTTATTTATCATTATTTTCCACGTATTGTCTGGCCTGAGGTTCCACAGTGATACTGAGTAATGGTTTGGTGGTTGTGGGTTCGATTTCTATGTAGGATATTTGTGCGATGAGACAATATGTTTGAATGATTTATATTTGCATACTTATTAGCTATCCGGTTACCAGAGACTTGACGAGTTTTGAGGTTTGACGAGTTGAGAATTAGATGACATATGCGAATTATTTAAAGATGTTATTTTTATTAATATTTTGATTTGAGAGAAATCACATGGAAACAGGCTAGATAGTAGATAACTCCTGTTTTTGTAATTATTGTGGGAGCAAATCTGGTTTATGAAGTTCTAAAATGAAGTATGCTAAAATTTAATAATAATAATTGTTCCCATAATTAGCTATCGTTAATAATAATAATCAAACCGGCGACCTAACTCTGTCAAGTTCTGTAATCACTAGATCAACGGGCTATTTAGTTTGTACTCATATGTATGTATGTATAAATGTAAAATTTGTCAGTTCTTACCTACGTCTAATTAATATAATGATGACTGAGTAGGGTAGACACAGTGGCCAGTAAAGTTTTGACTTTAATTCCCGGCGGTGATGAATATTCGTGTTAAAACTTTTAATTTTTTGTTTCGGACTTTGTCTCTAGGCAGAGTTTAGGCTTTTGTTGGATAGCGTCAAGTGAGGTACTCTGAGCTACAGAAATCGTGTAAGGTTTCTAATTCTCATTATTAACTCTTTCATCGTTCCACTGTTGAACATGAGTCACCATTCAGACAGAAAAGTGTTAAGGCTGTAGTCTACCACCCTGGTCATTTGCGGGTTGGCAGACTTTACAGAGTTATTATTAATTGAGCAAATAGCTGAGTTCTAGACTCTGACTCTAATTCGAATTCGGACTGATGAGGAGTTAGAAGCCTCCGAAGTCGTCGTGCCTATTTGAAGAGATTGATGAATATTGGAAAAGCATGGCAGGTCTGCAAGAATAGAGATTTTTGGCACCCCGTGTCCCCTACCTACTCCGAAAGGGACTTCGCGTGAATATATGTATATATTAATTTCTCATAACAGGTAAATCGTGGGAATCTACTACACACCTCTGCTTACTTCTTCGAGGAAATACAGGCGTAATATTATGTAATGTCAATTCCTGCTCCCTTCTAATCTTAATACAGAGTAGTGCAACAAGAGAACAATATGAAAAGGGTATGGAAGTATATTAAGGTGAATATTAAGGGAGGGTCGTTGGCCTTGGGGTGGCGCAGGTGAGGGTAGTTGTGGTCACTCATTATGTATGAATACTGCCCAAGTAATAATACAAGTCTTTCTTTATACCCCGCTGTTTATATAGGTATTGTTAACTATATATTCAGTATATATCTATTAATGTAGATATGTTCTGGAGTGGAGAGCGCGACTTGCCAAACGTAGTGTAGGACGACCACCGATTTCCATTGCTCATACATAGACACACCATTCGCACACACACATACAGGAACTTTATGTACATGAAATATTTACATACCTTAAATTTGTATGTAAATATACATTTCGAGCTAGGCTGGACACACGCTTACAAATATATTAAAAGCCTCTTTTATGTACAGGTTAGCATTTCGAAAACTATATCAGATTGTTTTATTAATATAAATATTATATTTACATTAAAATATCTAATATAACAATCTTTAGAACCGAAAACAAATCCTGTAAACTCATATGTTTATGGCAATTAGTCCTTTCTGCCCGACCTGTAAGGTACCTGGCATGACGATATATCTGTATCTAAGAGTATAAATAATAGTTACAGTTTATTTCACGACACACGTCACGTTCTAATCGTCTGGCGTCTGTCGATACATGTACATGGATAGTTTTTTAACGAAGTTAGACCTACAATCGTAATAAACTAGACAATCGAGCTTAAGAGACCGTCTCGGCAGTTTATAAGCCTGCGGGGTACCTAGACTGAATACGAAGTGGGTCTGGAGGGCATTTATATTTGTCTTATATCTTTTAAGCTGTAGGTCTAAGAATAATCGATGTTTGTCTGTGATTTTGAAACAAACTGCGTTTTCTTAAGCCTATTGTTATGTACTATTGACTGCCACGTTGGTCGAGTGGTTGCAAGCGCGACTGCTAATCGTGAGTTCCTGGGTTCGATCCTCAGTTCGGGCACTATTGGGTATCTCTAACTCGAAATTTCTAACGAGAACTCTTTTTTTCCCACAGCCTCTCAATAGGCTCAACCCTTGTTACATAGTGGGACCTAAAACGTAAATGGTGAAACGTGAGAGCGTACTACACTCGTCTGCCTACCTGTTTGGGGAGATTCAGGCGTATTATTACCTTATATTCCGGGGACGAATAGTACAATAATAACAGTAATAAACGTGAGTTCAATAAATAACACAAGAGATTTGTTCTCGTAACGTCGATATTAATTAATTATAAATAGAAGAAAAAGTCGCAAAAAATTAATCATTTCCAATACGATCAGTTCGTTTGATGACATTTTAATGAACTACTGCTATCTCTTTCTTCTGCACGCTATTCCGTTTCTAATTTCTCCCGGGTCTCTAATTACAGTAAAAAGGGGATCGTTTTAAAACATTTTTAATTTCAGAAATCCTTTGTGCAAACGGAAACTATCGGATAATATCGCTCCTCGTCTGTTCGAAGCCGGGCGATTCAATTTTATTTTCACCATTCTTTCAAAGTGTAATGCGCTTTTTTTTCCTTCAAATCCGTCCCTCTAATAGTTTTTTTCGTTTCTGGAACGAGACGTAACCCGCAACTTATGAATTTGCTGACGAACTGTATATAACACACTATGTATTATTGTCTCTATATCCTTACGCCAGGCCTCTCATGTGGTAGGCAGATAGCTCCTTGTACAAAATACAACTACATTTAAAGACCCTAAGTGTTTTCTTACAAGCAGGATCTCTTGACATATTTCCATGTCATGTTTTAATTTTTCGTCATTTATAAGAGCAATTTGTTAAGCTCTGTGTTGTGTTCCTTGCTTTTCTTTTATTGTATACATAAACCTGGCTGCAGCCCGGTGCTGTTTTACGTAGTATTATCCCGGAAACGGTAAAAACCAGGAATAACGGGGCATCGTGACCGTTGCACAGGAGAGCCGGAAGCTAGATAAATGAGGAATACCTTTAATAATAACATAAACGCTAAAATATGACTGTTCGTTTGTACGGCTTACAACATGAAGAACGTGTGAAAATAACAGAAACTAAACGGATTTTTTTGAAAATGACTTCACTGTTCTTTTGTAAATTAACCTTTATAAGTAGGTAACTTTGAAATGTTAGAGTTACGATTAAGATTTTATGATTTAATTATAGAGTAATTCAAATCCAGAGTCGGGTACTATTGGATTGTTCTTGCTTAAATTTTCTGGTAGAAAATTCTGGTAGCGGCTTGGAGTTTTGATCTGTGCTCGGTGTAAGGCAATACGCTCATCGCCTATGCAATTGTGGGATGTAAACGTAACTGGCGAAACGTGGGAAAGTACGACACTCCTCTGCCGACCCTTCGGGGATTACAGGTGTGATTTTACGTTTACGTTGTTACTAATACATAAGATTATTCCGGAAATACTCAATCTGTCTTAATGTATAGTAAAATCATCAAAAGACGTGCAGCTAGAACTTACGTCACAAAAGAAACGCGAGCACACCATGCATTTATGACGACAATGTTCTTCAGAAATGTATCATATTGTACGGAAAAGCTAAATGACATAAATCTATTACCGTCGGTCATAAAGCCTTAAAGTAATCCGCATTGTTCGAAAAGATAAGACCTTAAAGAATAACACTAATGCAACAACGCAAAGATATGACGTGATTGTGCGAACGAACCAACAAAAACTACGTATGCTCGTATACAATCCACTTAGCGCTCAGTTCTGTTGCATAATGAAATGAATTTACTGATGTCAAATGGAATTCATGTCAATTTTTTAGGTTTTGTTAAGGCTTCTTTTCGGGAAGGAGTTTATCATTGAGCTTCCTGTCTTTTAAAAATAGGCAAATATCCTGGATAGTCCCAGTTTTGGGATTCTAAACGCTTTATCTTATGTTCGTCGGCATCTGGTGTGTCTAATATTGCGTTGAAGTCAATGAGACATTAGCAAACGTCCTCGGTAGTATCATTGTGTAACTCGAAATTCCAAGTTTATTCGTCTGCATCTAGTGTGTTTAATATTACGTTGAAATCTACCTTCAACACGGTGAGATGCCTTTAAAATATTTATGGCTTTGTGTGCGGAGTTTAGCGCATATATCTCATGAATTATAGCGAACACCGCTTAAATATTCTAAATATGAGATACTTACGTAACATCACGCCTATAATCCCCGAAGGGGTAGGCAGAGAAGTGTAGTACACTCCCACGTTTCACCAGTTACGTTTAAGTTCCATGGAATAGGTGGTGAGCCTATTGGGCCACCGGGCACTGATCCAGTCTTCGAGTCACTACTAGAAAGTGTAAATTTGAAAATTCCTATAGTACCCGACCCGGGATTTGAACTCAGGACCTTCCGTTCGGCAGTCGCGCTTGCAACCACTCGACCAACGAGGCAGTCAACTAAGAACAGTTAACTAAATTCATTGTTAAACATGAGCTCGTCCAGGAATCGTACGGAGGACCGTCTATACTGTGCCTAATGGGTTCTTGCAAATGTTAACAATAATTACTGTTCTTAAACAATGATTTTTTGTCAAAAATTAGAATTATCCCAACACACTAGCTCTGTTTACTTAACACTAGCCAGTTTGTCTAGTGATTAGTGATATTGTTGCTGTCATGTCATGTCATTTTCGATTCCACTCCGGTCAAATATTTGTGTGATGAATAGGAGAATTTGTTGACTGAGTGTAATATAGGTTTTTAGTTAGAAATTTGTGTTTCATTAGCAGTTGTTTTTTACATGTTAGTAAAATGTATCCTTAATATTTTTTTTTATTTTTATTCTATCGTCATACCGGGTAGATAAAAAGCACCGAATACCAAGTGTCCGTATCTTTACGTAAGCGACGTGCTTCTTCTACATTCATCAGTTTTCATACATGGTTAATATGTTCGCACAAATCGCGTGTCGCTCATCGTTTGCTATCAGACAGGTCGGTCAGTTATCACGCCCAACAGCATCCTTGGATTAAAGGGATCTTGTCAAGAACAAGGGCGGCACATCCCGCCCAAATCCGGATGGACTTAAGGCTCCAGAAGTTAAATACGACATTTGTATTCTGATGCCTGGATTAAAGCTATTTGTATGAAGAAAAGGATTCATTTAAAATTTAAAACGGTCCTTCACGTAATGTTATGTATTGTTTTGTGGAGTCTGTTCGCTTTTTCTCACATTATAAATATAAGCCTACAGTTCTAGTGTACCAGCTACATGGTGTTAGCAGACCACATCATCTTACACAGGTCATATTATTTGCAATAGGCCAGTGTGGCAAATTAGGGCTAAAATTCTGTCGTCAATCGATGTCGGCACTTAGGTATACCGTTGAGGATTGGTTAATAAATTTGGGGACGAAATATAACCTCGTCATTTATCTCAGTGTTTCACCCCTAATTGCATTACTACAAATACATTTCAAAACTTTAATTCGGGCTAAATAATTAATTTGATTAAAAATATACGTACAATAAGACATCGTGACGTATCGTCTGCATGGAATGAGGACGCCGGTGCCACTAAGCCAGGTGTTCCCAATTAAAGCTCATTTAATGAAACTAATGACTGACCCTAGAACCGGCCCATGTTAGGAATGCAACCTGCAGTTAAACACAACGTGACTCGCATTGGCCAGTCTGTGGACGGCAGACGATAGACCGTTTTTTATGTCCCGCGCTGGGCTAAGGTCCCGTAACAGAAGCAGGTCTGGCCTTCATATTCCACCTTAAAATATATTTTATATTTTAAAAGTTCACCTATCCTAATGCCTCATAAACCTGTACCGTGAAATATAACTAGTGTATCGAAATGAAAAGCAGTGATAGCCTAGTGGTTAAGAATTCAGCCTCTCACTCCGGAGGTGCTGGGTTCAAATCAATGGCGCGCACCTCT
>DWJK01004526.1:0-11914 GCA_018248815.1 Croniades pieria auraria
CAAAATAAAAAAAAACATTGTTTTGAATTCTCTTGCGTATATGAAGGCACCCCATTATGAATTTTTAAATACATTTGCCATGTACAGAGAGCGATCAGTAACAGTTTTATTATATGTATAGATTATTGGAACGTGATTGATATCTATCTATCTAATCAATCTAATCAAAATGATAGCCTCATCAATTTTAAATACACTTATTATCTTCGGACTAACACCTCTTTTCAGTACGAACCACACGCTAGTCTTATTTTCAAAAATTCCAACATAAAAAATTGCTGGCTTCGATACTTGCAACACCGTAGCAACTAAAACGAAGTCTCCAGCCAACAGAAAGGAACCACGTCACATGGCAGTTACATAAAACTGCGTCAGTTGCTTTACGTCACCAAGGAAGTAAGAGAATATTCAATATAATATACTTGCTTTCTTTGAAACGACGGACCGACACTATGAAAACAAACATTCTTTCTTGTAACATAAATATACGAAACCAATTGTACTAAAGATTATCTCGAATCATTAATGAAATCTTCCGTTTATAGTTAAATAACCTAATTAAGTACCCACTTCTAAGTTATTACCGAAACATGACGAGCAATCAAAGTAAGAAAAGTAACATTCGTTCGTCAACAACGATGCCATGTTTGTATTCTATGACGTAATAGGCCATTTAAACAAAAAAAAATTAAGAAAATAAATATATTGATATGTTACATTCACTGTTCAGTTAACACTAAAATGTGCACACAAACTGTGCTCGTGGGATAAAACGTCCATACCGCAATCTATCTTTGTGGTACTAAAATCTGCAGAGCATAACAAACAATTGTTATCACTACATCATCACTAGCATCAACTTTTTTGCCGTTCCACTATTAAACACGGGTCTCCTCTTAAAATAATGAGGTTAATAGTATACTGCGCTGGCCAAACAAGTGTTGGCAGACTTCACACGTCTTAGATAACATTACAGTTTTCTAAGGCGCGCATTGATAGCCTAGTGGTTAAGAATTCAGCCTGTCACTCCGGGGGAGTTGGATTCAAATCATGGAGCGCTACTCTTTACAAAAGTGCGTTTTAAATTTAAATATCACTTGCTAACGGTGAAGGAAAACATCGTGAGGAAACTTGTACACCTTAAAATTTATAAAAAAAAAAAATCTAAGGTGTGTAAATTCCACAAACCCGCATTTGGGCAGCGTGGCGAACTACGGCCTTAACCCTCTCAATATGAGAGGAGACCCATATTCCAACAGTGGAATGATGAATGGGTCGATTATTATTATTATTTTATTCAAGTGCGCAGGTCACCTCAAAATGTTTCCCTTCACCATTGCATTATGTGATACTTAGTCTGTAAAACGGACATGATATAAAGGAACACCAAGATTCGAACCCAGAACGTCGGAGTAGGAGTCTGAATTCTACCCCACTAAGCTATTAACATCGCCAGGATATTAAAATACTTATCCTTATAATACTCCGTTAATTAACAGAATGTTTTTCCGACTCGCGCCAATTAAAAATGCCGTAGCGTGCCTACAATGCCAAAATGTTGAAGTATTATTTAAGGACCTTTTATTATTTAAGAGCACAATAGGGCGGACTTAGCCCAGAACAATATGGCTACCCTATTATTTGAACGAAAGAAAATAAGGTATTTTCATTAATGAAGTTAAAGTTTAATTGCGTTTTGCAAAATGATCTGTTCCGAGTCGCGGTTACTGCGCTACGCTTCAATGTACGGGTACGGTCGGCAAATTAAATACTTCATTCCCTTACCTCATGTTTCGATCATCTATGCTCAAAACAATGTTATGAATAATTATGATTCGTATTCATGTTTAATTATGTTTCCACATTTCACTTTCTATAATAAATGTACTCGTAATAATATTCTTATACATAATAAATTTAATAGCTGTTAGTAATTTAAATGAGTAGCAATATTAATAGATAATAATACAGTATCAGATAAACCGCTGAAAGCCTGATAATAAAATATAATTTACTATTGTATCGTCATACCAGGTTCCCGACAGAGAAGGCTAAGACCAGCCAATACCAAATATTTCTATCCTTACAGACCTGTTGTCCTTCTTCATCAATCTATTCAACAATCACATTTAGCATATAATTTAATATATTCAACAAAACTTCAAACGTATACAAACCATTAAATAAATATAACACAGTATATTTTCTCTGCGTTTTTTGCTGATTGTACAGAATCTTGTGCTCTTATCAGCGCTGGCCTCGCGTAATTACGTCGGAGGAAGTTAATTGTGACATCTGCCCGTTGTGTGGCTAATACTTTTCTATTGTTTACTAATTCCACACTGCTGGCTGGAAACTCGTAGCTAACTGCCTTACAATTGGTCACTAAATTATTCACCAAGCGCTGTTCTTGATACAAGTGGCTAGCTGGCGGACAGCGTGGACCATAGTTCATTTATCTGCTTTTTTTAGACATTGGAATAAGCGGATAAATGCCAGCTTGATATTAATTTTTAAAAATTGAACATACTTTTATTTGTTGTAATAGTTTGGAATAAATTACTCACTAATAAGATCTAAAATTGTGCATGTAGACGATGACGTATTTTATCTGTCAATGGAAACGAATTATTTCTGTTTACCATTCGAACTATTGGGACATACTGTAAAAGTGTTCAAAGCCACGAAGCTGTCGAATTGCAAGAATGTGTAAGACAACAACTATTAGTTGAGGAGCTGGTAGAGGTAACAGACGCTTCCAGTACTAGTCATCAAGTAACAATGGTTAAACTTTGACTTCTTCTTCTTCTCTTAGTACCTCTCCAACTAGCGAAGGTCGGCAGTTAGCTCCGCATATTTCCTTCGGTCGTAAACGTTATCGGTAGCCTAAAAAGCCAAAAGGTCCTATCCAAAAGCTGACCTTTTACTTCTGTCTCCATCGATTCGTACTGGAGCAACGTGATGAATGTACTCCGGGTCTCTCGCAACTGATGAGATTTGTACCCGACAATGAAACATAAAAGGAATTACAACCAAGATAAAGATTATATTATGGTAATTAGATTGAAAAACAGTTTTATTCCGATATTATACAGTTACGACCATAATATTGACTTACACCAACCGATAGAACATCAGCAATAATTGACATATATATTTACAATATTGTATATCGCCTTTTTACATAATGCCGAGCAGACATTAACAGGTCCCAGCCGATCTACCCTAATAGGTGTCAATTTTTCAGAAGAGGGTTTTTGGGGTTGATAAATTCAATAAATGATAATAATATACGAGTTCGAGATGCTATTACCCGCAGATGCCGCCCTCAAAAATTAATGCAAACGACTCGCAAAAAGTGAGATAAATAATGATTTCAATCACGTTTCCATATAAAATGGCGAAGACAGCGCAAACTCTGCGTACGGCACAATATATACGTGAATAATTGTACAAAATATAGCTACTTTAAATGAATGTTGTACAGTGTTTAGGTTAGGTTGGCTTGTTAGTTTTTATTTTCATATTCTTGCACAGTTTTTTTGTAAATTAAATTATTCTTGCTAAGCTAATTTGAAATGATATCATAATTTTGTTGTCAACGCTTGGCGGGATTTCGTTTCTACGAGTAAGGAGGTCTGGATCATATTCTGCCGCGCTGCTCTAAATATTATTTATTTTTATGGCGTGGGAACTTCTCCAACCTGTAATTGGTCTGAGTGGGTGATTATATTCTTTTCTAATTCTTACAGCAGTTGTGTCCAACAAGGAAACGATAAAACCGATTTTTGCCATGCTTATCATCCATAATTACGAAACACTTTCCATTGCCGATGACGATAACTTTGAACCTTAGTGCAGCTAATGAAATGTTCTCAAAACTAAATATACACATTCATGAACACGTGCACGGATTTGTGAACAACTCAAACACGTATGACCAACCAACAGAAGTGGAATGCTACAAGGAGTCAGACGCACCAGCGTTGTTACAAAGTTAACCGTTCGGGTGCTCGAGTTTAAACGTGCACACTGCACCAGAAACAAAGTTGAATATAAACTGCCCTTTGCGACGGTCTGAGCGAGGATTTCAGCGTAAGCGTTATTAAATCATTAGTCAGCAGAACATAAAAAAACAGGTGATAAAAATTCAAAATAATGACTGCAGTCCTTCTGATAATTTAACACCAATAACTATTTTTCATACTATTTTTCATACTATTTTTTATACTATTTTTCATACTATTTTTTTATCTCCATTCAAAGCCAATTTTAACACAAAACGCGCGTATAACAGAACGCGGCGCGCATGACACGTAAAGGTTACTCTACAGGTACTTGTCAAATCGATCTGCGAACCGACTTTGTATTCCAAGGTTGGTTTGATTCACAAAGCTATCAGCAACCCACATCCGGCTCTGAAGTGGTCAATAAGTATACCACGAGAGCGTAATACAACCCTCCCCACGGTTCACAATACAAATGACTCCATTTAGTGAATCGTTCCCCAATCGTTCCTCAAACGAACCAATATTTACAAATTCTACACTCAAACGCCACTCCAAACTATGACGTCAGATCCCCACACTACGTACGCTTAGGGATGTGCCTATTGCCGAATGCCTGAAGAACACTTCACGGGAATACAAATACGAACATCGAAGTTTGCTCCTACGTTAGAATTTATCCATTGTATATTTAATTCTCTGTACTAAATATATTCCGTAAATGTATGGAGCCTGAACTCACATTTCTACAGTTTATCAACATTATGTTACGTAATTTAGGTGAAATTTTAATAGCGTTAGTTTCCATAATAAAGTTCAGGTTTAGATGTTTCTAATTCTGTTAAACCAGGCTTAACAGGTTACAGGTTTATAATTCCAAAATCAAGGTTATGTACATCATTAATTTTATTGTTCACAAAATTTTTACAATGACAAGTAATACAAGCTTTCTCAAAATCACGACATTTTGTTGACAAATCATTAGCGAAAGAATATTCTACAAACTGGTACGCATTTTAGTATTCCGTAATATTATCTACAATATTATTAAAAACACTATTATTTAGTATTTTTACTTCTTATGACTTATGACGTCATACATTCTCAAAAAATTTCACTTTCACCTTTGGCTTTACTTACTCCATAATGACATACTTTTTGTTGTATTTGTCGTTTTGTTTAAGAGTTTCTTCGTTCAAGTATTAGACAGTGAAACTCTTCTCAGAATGATAGGGGCTTAGGATCATAGTCTGCCACGATGGCCAAGTGCGGGTGGGCGAAGTTCACACGCCTCAGAGGCCATTTTTTCTCTTAAAGGGTTCATAGCTGTAATCTAAAATGGAACGTTACAAATGTGCTACTGAAATTAAAAACGATGTCATGGTGGAAAATAGGTATTGGACACGAGTAAATAAAAGGATTAGGGCCGTCCCTAACCCTACAGCTAAGTCGGTAATAGCCTGCAGTGTGTAGTGGAATGTTAAAACGGCATCTATATTCCGGGCAGCGCGGGCTTAGCTTCTGATTTCTTGCGCGACGCTCAACGAAGACTGATGCTGGTCCGGCCGGCTTTGTCGCGTTCTGGTGTAATTGGATGAGGAAACAGTAAAGCATCTCTCCGTTCCAATACGTTTATTTATATCAGATGTAATGGGAAATCGACTTCTTTTGTTTCAGTGTCTAAGTCTAAAGAAGAGGTAGCTTTCAAAGGATAGTAGGTTTGAGGCAGAAATTAATTTAAAAGAACACCGAAATAGAAGTACTCATTTATGACAAAGTATACCTAATCTTAATTTTAAAACTGTTGCAGTATATTTAATAAGACATGTCTTTAGACAGTGAAATATTACTTTTAAACTACAAACGTCTTTCCAACCTAACTGCAATATGATTTAATATCAAATATCTATATTATAACAGTTGATAAAAGTAACATATCAAAACGAATTTTCTGTAGACCAAATTTAAGTTAAATCCCGATATAAAATTTCTTGTATCGAAAGTTCCAAACTCGATCAAATATAAGTTTAAGTTAAGCGTATGAAGTTTATACGCAGCGATACACGTCGTGCATTTTATGTACTGCGCTTGTTGAAAACTGTAGTTAACCTATAACTGAAGCTCCAATCGCGTTACCAAAGTTTTAAGTATACACGAATCGAGATTTTTCTTTCGATGATTTGAATTAAAAAATTTCTATGTTTTAAAAAATTCACCTTTTTAAATAGAAAAAGAAATCATTGACGACGAGCACTATAAATCCGTTCCGTAGTACTAATTACTCAGACTTGATTTCAAAGTTTTTATTCGTTGGCTGTTAGAAACGAAATATATAAAGCATTTCGAGGGGCCACCCAAAACTTTGTCTGAAGAGTTTCGCGAGCAAAAAGTAGTCGATCGCAGTAACTGGTAACACTTAGTGCCTTCAACTGCTTAGATTCGAACCAATTAGGCGTGTTTTATACCGATCGAAATCGATTTTACCGTACTTCCAATTGAGAAATGTTCTTAATAGCTATGTACCTTGTAATTAATAGCTACCAAATACAAGTATTCAATACGATTATTATAAATACGAATATTAAAAAGAAATCAAACTTTTCTAATGAGTTTACATTAATGAAAATTCCATTTACATTCATGAAAATTCCATTTACATTCATGAAAATTCCATTTACATTCATGAAAATTCCATTTACATTAACGAAAAATATAAAATTTTTGTAGGTACAAATTCAATAGTGCGTGAGTATGGTAAACAGCAACCTCTTCCCAATAGAACGACAAAGCAATTGTAGAGCAGTTATGGAATGATTATGCCGTTTTATATAGCTGTCCCCAACTGTCCCAATGTAACCCTCCGTGCACCCTTCATCCGGAATTCTCTCAGCGAACAAAAAACCATTCGCAATTTGAAACGACGATTGCTAAGAAAATGCTCTGAAGTTATCACAAAGGCTGTGTCCTCGACTACGTAGACGCTCCCTCGTACAACGGATTAATAGTTGAATTTATAATTAAAAGTACGATGTCTGAAACATTAAAGACCGTAGAGTTTGAGAATTTTTTGGAACTGTCCAAACTGTCCGTTTTAAAATTCATAAGTTTTATTCTGAGAATATTATCTGGAAATATTTCATATCATACTTACTCCTAATTCGCATGATTATCGGCATCCACGAAGCCAATGGAGCATTTAATTTGTTAAAATTATCTCAATTATACCTTTGCTCATAGTTTAAAGTAAATATCCTGTAAGGTCGCAGATGCTTTGCGACCCTCGAAGGCAGACCTAAATATATTATTCTGTTGCCATTGCAGCAACAAGCAACAACTCAGAAATGTTCAACAATTGCATTTATGGTTGGCGAAATCCACCTACATTTTCTTTCTAAATAAAGATTTACTGCGGAGAAATACGAGAGAAATTATGCTAACAAGTAACGGTTTGAAAAGTTTAAACATAAACGCTTTGGGAAATTCTTTTTACGAGTTTCTTCAGCGGCGGCGGTGACGAGTTCGTTATGTAAATAGTTTGTGTTGTTTTTAAGCATATCTTTTACCAATTTAACATTTTTGTTCGCTTCGCCGCGTTTTCACAAATTGGTACCATTTACAGTATCCATTCTGTTAATAACGCGGAGACGTTTAATGCCGAGTTCTAATTGATTTTGTAAACATTTTATACTCTATCTTATTTTCGGACTATTTTTTTTAGCTGCAAGTAAATTTATTATTGCTGAAATTCAACTAAAACAATACGATGATCTTTTGTTTTTGTCCACTCATACTACTCTCATGATTACTGACAATAAATCTATAGCTATAACATTTGAATTAGGAGGTTTAACTAAATCCGAACGTGTTTTGTAACATAAAAGCAAACGTAACATCACGCCTGTAATCCTCGAAGAGATAGGCAGAGGAGTGTAGTACATTCACACGTTTCACCAGTTACGTTTTAATCCCATGGAATAGGTGGTCAGGCGAGCCTATTGTCACACACCGGGCACAAAACCAGACTCCGAGTCTCTTCTAGAAATTCTATCAAAATTGTTACGTGTTTTGTACTTATCAATACTACACTATTTGTTTTAATAAAAAACCAAAAAAATTTCCTCCTGATTGCTGTAGACAGTAGTATACATAGTTCACAGTAAACAAGACCTCTTTAGCTTTAACTATAGCGCTGTGGGCCACAAAAGCAGCTTATCATCAATTGGACGGATCGTTATCAACAACAGCTACAATGGTATCCAATAGCCGAAACGAAAAAATATTTTACCTCTGAAGGAGATACTTTTTACCGGCAGATGACGGCTCGTTATGCAAATAGTTCACCCTGTTTGCCGCTGAGCCGCTTAGTGGCAGGTCAAACAGGGAAGACATTTTGCTGAGGTGATATAAGTCTTCCCTTTCTTACGCTAGTTTTCTTTTCACCACCTCTTGTATCGACGTGTTTGTTTTCATTGTACGATGCGGAAACACTGATGTATTTATCAAAAAAGGTTAGCTGTTTTGATACTAGTTTGCAAGATTTTGTCAGATGTACCTTTAAAGTAATTTATCTGCTTAGTTTGTGATTAAATAGTTCATGATGTCGTCTAATTTTTTTTTGTTTCATTGAAATCGCAAGAAATGTAACGAGTATTCGTTTCTTTATAAATATACAAAACTAAACTGATGCGAAACACTTAGTACTTTATAAATTTAATATATACATTTTAGTGATACATGTCCATTAAATGAAAATAGAAATTTTTGATCCGTTAATAGAAGAACTGGTTTTGCGTCACTTAAAGTTACACGTTTTGTAAAAGCAAATTTCGATATAAACTCGTTTTGAATTGAAAGATGAAGATGAGAAAGAAAGGGCCCTCAAATGATAGTAAAAATGTAAGGGTTTCATAAATAAATATAGCCGAGTGAATATCTCGTAAAATTTATGATAGTCTTTAATTTTGTAACAATGAATATTGAGTAGATGTAAGCGAACCATTTACATCAACACTTATTATAATATCGTAAAAACTGGATAAAATGGATATTATCATTAACTCCAAAATGTAAATAATTTAGATTTTCCACTGAAACTAAAGGGTGGATATTTTAGATGTAGTGATAATATCCGTAGCTACATCGTCACCAACCCATTCATTGGCCCACTGTTGGGCACGGATCTCCTCTCAGTATGAGAACGGTTAAGACCATCGTCTGCCTTGAACGTTTCAAAAATATCACAGGAGTACCTAATATAGGAGTACATGGATGATATAAGGCAAAACGTTTAGTAGAGAATACATTCCAAAACAAAGAATTTTAACTTCAGCTTTATCGTGTACAATGAAAAAAAAAACAATATAATCTCACGCCTATACACTCCCGAAGGTATAGGCAGAGAAGTGTAGTACACTATGCATCCCACCATGGAATAGGGGATGTAAACAAAAAAGAGATATCTTTAAAAATAACAAGTATAGCAGTCTGTATGGTACGTACGTCAAAACCAAAAAACCATAGCGCGCGATTAAAATGGAAAAGACCCTCGGAATCACTGGAATCAATAGTCGTGGCCACAGTTGCGGAAAATCAAAGAGACAGCAGTCGCGGGCAGCGATCCACGATACAGATTAAAAATTTTCTTTTTTGTATCAATCATACTGGCAGCGTACGAAATGGATTATGGATTTGTAGAAATAATAATGTTATTGCTGGCCAGCAAGCAGCTCGGAGCAAAAGTATGTAAAAGATTTTATTATATTAAAAATTAAATGTTAGTTATAAGAAACATTCTAAATTTTGTTCCACTAGTAATTTCAATATTATGAAGCGAGCAAAAATTTTGACCATATTTAATATTAAATTCATAATAAATCTTACAATTATTATAACCAGACAATAGTAAAATTATCTGTATTGGGTCATACTTTATTAAACCTGCTGGACATAGGCCTCCTCCAATGAGTGCCTTTACGCTCTGACCTCGGCTTGCCGCATCCTGTTTCAATAGTCGTCATTCGTTATCAGCCTATCTCAGTCCATTGCTGGACATAGGCCTTTCCCAATGAGCGTCATCGCGCCCTGTCCTCGGTTTGTCACATCCAATATCTGCCGGCAGCCTTTCGCAAATCGTCATCCTACCGGGCCGGAGAGCGTCCTACACTAAGTTTGCCGAGCCGCAGTCTATACTTCAAAACACGCCTACTCCACCGGTTGTCGGTTGTTCGGAAAATATTCCCAGCCCATTGCCATTACATAATCCTTCCAATCAACAGCGTACTCTGTTCTATTTTTAAATTTTTAGTAACATTTCGTCAGTCATTTTCACAATTTTTTTTTATTTCAAAAAATTCAAATTCTATATCCGTAAGTTACTACACATGGTACAAAACATATTTTCACATCGAACATCCTGAAAGATCAGGGGTGAAAGTTAAATGAGATTACCTAGAGTTGTCTGTCCTCAGATTTATGTGGCCAACCGACCCATAGTTGTATATACATATGTATGTATTTAGTAGCGTTACCATAAATTCTTATTTTGCGTTAACTCAAAGTTTGTTTATGGTAGCCTACTTTTAATACTAAATACTTCAAAAAATATTCTAATACCGACTTCTTTGGAAACAGGAGGTTGGAAAATACAGCTCTTGGTTTCTTTCATGTTTTAAAACGTTAAAAAATACTAAGTATGTAAAGAGTAAAAATATTACCTACAGATAAAGTTAAAAAGATAAAGTTATGGCAACACGATCAACCCTTATTCCATATCAGGACATTACTTCTGAAACGTTGGAGTGTATTGCACTCCTATGCCTACTCCTTCGAGGAAATGCACAAGTACTGTTATGAGGGTAAATAGATAAAGCAGTTTTATAAATTTAATTATTTTAATGCATTACTTTTTCAATTTTCTTATCTGGTAACCTTGGGCGTTTGGGAAATAAAACAGTCGATCCATTGGAACCGCGATACGGCGCCACAAACGCTGTCGTTAAAGGTGCCCGCTCATATCGGTTACCACGGATACCGACATTACGAAGATAAACCTTGGGTAAAATGTTACTGTTAGGGTACGGTTTCAAAATATATAAAAATTTTCAGAAAGGCTATCGTGAAACATTGTAGTAAATGTTTATAAAGACGCCACGGCGAAAATCTTATTATTTTGACTTACAAGCGAAATTTAAAAAATAGTTATTGTTTTATTTATAAACAAGGAAAAACTGTATTTAAATCTTAGGTATTATATAAATATGAAAAAGATGATATTTCCTTTAAAGAAATATTGCAATTTTAACTAGGTGTTGTCTTTGATGTTTGATGTCCCTGTAGCTCGAGACCAGAATAAGAGCTACGATATCTCCTGCTTGTCGCAAGAGGCGACTTAAAGGAGGCTTCCGGGATTGCGAGCGGTTAGAGTGGGAAAATTACACAGATGTTAAAAATACTTGCAATTTTGCTTCAGCAACTGATCGTTGACGGTGTGTAAAATTCTTCAAATCTGAGAACAGTCAACTTTTAGATCGGTAACAGTTAGTGGGAGGTCTCATGAGTGTATCCATACTCCGTATGACGTCATTCATATGACGTATGACGGTTCCCGGTTGCTATGGTTACGTCACAGTTATTGAACCTGTGTATTAATTTGCTGTATGTCTAAATATTACCAGCGATAGTACTTTCATCGGTTTATCATCATCATTATCATCATCAGCTCTTATCGTTTCAGCACTAAACAAAACCAAAGTCTGCCATTCTCACAAAGGGCAACCCAACTATATTTCCTCTTATTCATTAATAGTAATATATATGATGTATGTCACATAATGGTAGCCTAGTGGTTAAGAATTCAACTTCTCACTCCGGGAGTTCTGGGTTCAAATCCATGGCGCGCACCTCTTTAC
>DWJK01004527.1:0-11912 GCA_018248815.1 Croniades pieria auraria
GAGAATGCCATTAGGCATTAAGTCCGCCTTTTGTAAATCGATTGTTTGCAAAAAGAATAAATAAATAAATAAATAAAATGATTTAAAGTTTTAGTTAATTTACAGTTATAAAGTTTTCTTGTGTTTTAATATTGTTTTTTTTAAAGCAAGCTTACTTCCTAAAGCTATCCTATTCTAAAACACTATTCATCACACAAATGTATTGTAGTGTTAAAAGCCTTATATTTTTTATATCGTTATATACATTATAAGTCTATAACGTTACTTATAGGTTTGGGATATTGGTGGCCAGCCCCGATTCCGTTCCATGTGGGAGAGGTACTGCAGAGGTGTTAATGCTATTGTGTAAGTGATTTTGTCTTTGTTACATAATATGTGTCAATTTAAGTTTTTGAATATAGTAACACTATTGTTTACTGACGTCTAAATGTTTGCGCATCTTTTGTCGCGTGCATATACTGTGCATTATGCTTGTGTAAAAATTACTATTCATGATATAATAAGTATATTCTGACAGATGTATTTTCCATGATTATAGTTCAGGTCAAAGATATTCAATTTATATATGATACCGACAGGTACATGGTGGACGCGGCGGACCCCGACAAGATCGAAGCTTCGCGCAATGAGCTGCACAGCCTGCTGGAGAAGCAACAGCTAACCGGCATCCCCGTGCTGGTACTCGGCAACAAACGCGACCTGCCGCACGCGCTCGACGAGCACGGCCTCATCGAAAGAATGTAAGAGTTTGTCTTTCCATTGTTTGATAGGACGACGTTGATAGGACATTTAAATTATCGAATATTCACGAAGTTTCTAATAGAAAGGTGTAGAACTTACACGGGTCTTTTAGGTACGAGTGTTTAACGATTTATATTGTGCTTTTTTATTAATTTCAATAGGAGATGAGGTTACTACGTTCTAAAATACTGTATTATGACATATGTCGTAATAGATTGCGGCATAATTATTTAAATTGTTTTTTAAGAATATATATAACGTAACATCACGACTGTAATCCCGGAAGAGCTAGGCATAGGAGTGTAGTACACTTTCGTTTCACCAATTACGTTTACGTCCTATCTAATAGGTGGTGAGCCTATTGCCATACACCGGCCACAGATCCAGGCTCTGAGTCACTACTAGAAATTCTAAATTCTAAATTTCTGAGCGTCCAGACGTTCCGCAGGCTACCATCCGCATCTGGTAGACACTCCTATAAGCAGGACAAAGCGATTTGCTAAATAACTTTTGCTACAACCTGCGAAGGAGTAGAACTCTCTGCCGGCGTCCGTCTTTCCCGACTCGTATCACCTGGAATTGTTCAAAAGGGTGTATAGGCACTCTCTAGGCGTGCTACATCCTAGGCTGCATCTCGCTTTCCATCAGATGGGATTGCAGTTAAGCGCGAGCCTATTTCTACATTTGAAAAAAATAGAAAAATCCAATAGTACCCGACTCGGGATTTGAACCCAGGACCAGGACCAGGATCGGCAGTAGCGCTTGTAACGACTCGACCAATGAGGCAGTCAATAAGAAAATGTATATATGTATATTTTTCCTTGTGGTGCATGAGGCAAAAAAAACAATCGGTATTGCAGGAACCTGTCTGCGATCCAGGACCGCGAGATCTGTTGCTACTCGATCTCGTGCAAGGAGAAGGATAACATCGACATCACCCTGCAGTGGCTCATCTCGCACAGTAAGTCGGGCACCGCGCGCTAGTGGCGCTCACCCGCGCGCTGCGACGTGGACGCGGCCTTACCGTATGCACACCGATAACAACCGGGCCTAATCCGAATAATGGTCACCACTTCCTAGTAAACTCAAAACTATAACAATTATTGAAATTCCATATTATTTAGGCAAAATTTAACACTAAAAATTTCTTATTGAAAGCCCTTAATGTTTCGACTGCGTAGCGTTGGAATTATTTCCTATTATTAACGTACATATATTTCATTTATTACTCGTCTTTATACGTACGTGCGCGCTGCGCTGTCGGCGTCCAATGGGGCGGCGCGACGCTTCCCATTGGTGGAAAATTGCTTCGCTCTCTCGTCGCCTATTGGAGGAATTTGTTTTTGTCGTTATTGAACATTTCCAACATCCATGATGATTTTAGAACAAATTACAGAAATTATTGTCGTATGTCACGTATTTGAGCGTATCGCAGTGGCATACTATTTTACTTTACGTACCTTCTATAAACCTGTCTAGCAGATTAAATTATGTTTGAATGATTAAATGTAATAAATAATACATAGGTTTATTTTAAATCAATTAACAACGTTGTTTAAAACTTGAAGTTAGGGTAACGTAGCAATAAACATATAATTGGCAGCACCCCATATATGTATGTACGTATTTATGTATGTGCAAAACTGGTGTATTGATATCTAGTCAATAAACATTAACGAAAATAGAAATAAGTGCGAGATTAAAACTTATCTCCACTTCCTATTATTTTCGTAATATTCTCAAAGCTTCGTACGTTGACCTCCAGTTTTAGTTCAACGTTGTTAATGGAACAAGGTTCTCTTGTTACACGCGAAATATTCTTTCATCACGATTTTTCACTCGTAGGTAGTTCGACATAAAAATAAATAGGCTGTTAAAGTTGACACTTATAATTATAGCGCAGTAGTTATGCCGTAAACGCTAGAGGGAACTAGGTGATTCGTGGGACAAGCGTGCTCGTTGTCGATTCGCGATCGAAACGTTATTGTGACATCGCGTCTAGCGCCACTGCGGCCGCAATTGGAACTAACTTCCTAACTTGTCAATCACAGCAGCTTTACATTAACGCTTTTTTCGAAGTATTCATTGGATATATTGAGTTATGAAGTTCTCTTAGTACTTTTTTGGACCATATTATTGGCTTTTGTAAACATCTAACCTTTATTAATAGAACTAATTCGTATAATAAAAAAATAAACCAGTCCATAATACACGCAAGAGCGGTTATTTAAAAATACTTCGAGAATGATCCACGCTTGCCTTACGGATCAATATTTTTCAATAATAATATTAATAATATTTAGTAATATCGCCAAATATCGCGTTTGGTACTTTGTTGACTGTAATAATTTTATTAATGTATTCGAAGAAAGATCGCAAATTATGATCTGAATATTGGTATGTTGTGTTGTGATCGCCAGCATGACGCTTCACGCGACGCATCGACTTCAGTATACTTGAGTATCATGTGACAGAATATTAAGTGTGGAAGAATAATTCGGCTGGATAAAAGACGCTATGGAAATCCCATTACAGCTGTTATTTCAAAGGTTTCGTATTGTAGAAGAAACCTTTGAAAGTAATTTGAACCAATCATAGCTCTGTTTTTAATTAAACGCAAATTGAACAGCCAATGGGTAGCACGCTTTAAATATACGCCTCAATCGTATGCAATGACTATGTATCATTGTTGTCAATTCTTCTGTATATTGATCGCATTAATTTTTTTTAATACTGTACATTTGTAGAATATGTTTTTGTTTAAAATAGTCTTATAAATGGTAACTTTTTCAGCGTAGAAGTGTATTTATTTTTTAATTTACGTTTCCGAGTTACGCTGCCGTACTTCATATCCTGTCGTTCGATATCAGTCGTGTGTGCGATGTCACATTGAATTTCAATAGATTTACTTCTTATTATGTTCTACTTAAAAATGTTTAGTGCACAACCCTTTGTATTATAATAGGTTTTTTCTAAGCACCTAAGGTAGATTTAAAAAGTTTTTGTATGTGATCTGTTTCATGGCGAGGTAGGTGATTAATAAAATATGTAATTTGATAAGATGCGTTACTATAAATATAATAAAGAACTTGTTATTTATAAAAAAAATATTTTATTTATTTGCTTAATGAACATCGAGAGAATAGGTATGGTATAGTGTGGTAATATTGTTTGTCGGAAAGTTATATTATTCCGATTTTGTATTTGGGCGTCTTATTGGGATTCGATGTGATCAGCTCATAAAGTCCTTGATTAGTTCGAGTTAAAGCACTATTAACGGACTAGATTAAGAAATTGAGCACGCTAAGAAATTAAAAAATATAATGTCTGCCATGGCGTACACATAACATTTGCATTGTTAATAATTAAAAATTTGCTGTATTGATATAAATTCATGATGTCATTTTGTATAAAAAATACAAATGAAATGTATGAACATGCATATCTACAAAGCTTTTCAACTTAGATATTTAAATATGTATTAGGAAAGGAACGTGATTTTTTACAGATAAATAATGAATTAGTAGCAAGTGACATTAGTTGAGAACGAATGGCATTATTTAGTTTTCATTCCACAAATGAATAAAAACAATTTGATACTTAGTTTTTTTTTAATATCTTTTCTTTTCGTCTATGGTAAGTTTGTTTTTTTAATTTAAGTAGTCGTTTTCGAAGCTCCCTATTTTTACGTAATGTTATCGTTTTGTAATATTTGTTTAGTCGTAAATTTTAGGCCAATTGTTGTGAGATGTATCCATCTCCTTCAAAATAGATGATTTTTGACGATTTGAGCTTAAATATTATTGAATTACTTTTAACAGTCGTGTGTTTTGTTTCATACACGAAACAGAATGGTAATCAATGAATGTAACAAAATCTTTATTATTTGTATCAGTCTTTGTTTGAAATCTAAATATTGCCAGTTCTTGAGTTAAACAAAATCTGTAATAAGGTGACTGAAGGGTTAACAGTTGTACAGTGGATGTTACTGGCAACATTAAAAAAACTGCAAAAGTAAGTCGTGCGTAATAGCCACAAAGAGTGTTGTAGCGAGTGAACCAAAAAGATATTTTGAATGGTTACTTTAAAGCTCAATTCAGTAACATATATATTATGGTTTTCACAGTAGGTATACATTCCGTATATTCGTGTATGATTTCAAGTAAAACGTTTCAATAAAAACATTTTACATTGAATGTATGACACAATTAAATGTATTGTGAAGCAGAATTGTATGTTTTGCTATCTTATTTCAATATCGGATTGGAGATATTCTTGTGTTAGATTTGCTTTACAACCTGTATTAAATGTTGTTATGATTTGTGTAAGTTAGAGTTTGTAAATATCAAAAGACAAATCATCATGTGTTGCCAGTAACATACTCAACTTTATTACAATTATCAAAAGTTATTCCCATGGTTGGTCTTGAAAGAATTGTATATATATTATAGAGTGTAGATACTCTATTAATATTAGCATTATATGCTATTTATAATGCTAATTTATATAATAAATATATATATATATATATATACATATATATTGTTAGCTTAAATTTAGTTAAAAGTATGTTATAGTGTGAGACTAATTCATCTCTATCTCTGTATATATATGATTCGAATAATAAAATTCTGTTTCTGCGGTATATATTAAATGTTTGTAATATGGATGTATTGTTTGTATGATACGCGCTGTTTTACGATAAATTGTAGTTTTACAAAACCGTTTTCAGTTCCGTTGTTCCAATTGTTCAGTGAATTTTCTTCGGAGGCTTATGCGTTGAGGTTTAATCGATTGGGTATTTTAACAAAGCTATCCAAGACTATCCCCTAGTGAAACGTATCAACGATCCTCCTTGAAATGCAGATGTATACTTGCATTTGACCAGCGTGGCAGACTATCACCTAAACCTTTTTATACCCAGATTGGACCTTTACTCAACGGTGGAATGAGAAAATGGCTGAAGTGCCAATTCATGTAATAGGAAGTTGTAATATTTGGAATATATAAAAAATATCTATAAAACCTGGAAAAATTCTGTAAACCTACAAATGTGTGAACTCTGTGTAACAATAAATACAGAGCTCAAATAAATGTATTAAACATAACCCGGATCGCGACAATAATATACGAAGTCGTAATTTTCAAATGCACATATATGGTAAAAGGAGCGAAGGTCGCCCTCCTATCAGATAGTCTGACGACTTGAAGAAGACGGCGGGAAGCTGTTGCATTCGGAAGGCCCAGAACCCGATGGAGTGGTGCCGATTAGGTGAGGCCTACGTCCAGCAGTGGACATCGAGAGGCTGATGACTATGATATTATATTTAGTTCGAGATAAACAATGTGAGAAATAGAGGGGAGAGAGCTAGCTCTGGGCTTCCGTATTACAGTACTGTAAACACAACATTTAGAAGATTTGGCGCAAGAAAAAACATTCGATGATACGACTGAGATGACAGGCATTCGCAAATCATACCCACATGTTAGTACTGTTTTAGGGATGGTTATTTTATTGGATTGTATAATTCATGCGGTTTTCAAACCATGCAATTAAAAGTAACCAGCGACACGCAGTGCTAACCCTATATTTAAAGGCGTTTATTCATTTAAAGATCCCGATTGTTCTTTGTTCTTTCTAGAATCAGTGTGTAACTGTAGGGGGTAGAAGTAGCCTTTGCCAGTTACACACTGATAAAGAAAGCCTGAAAAGTTTTTTGTAATTCAATTAGTATCAAATAGCGACCCATGAGATTTAGTCGGGTCATACCAGGAGCGTATGACCCTTTACCACCTGTTCTTCATTGTTGCAAACAAAATATCAGAACTATAATACAAGGACCATTAGATGCCTAACCAATATCGCAACGAAGCTTGACATGTCTTATGGTGAATGTTGAACCAAGCACGACACGAACTATAAGAATATTTCCGCAAGTTCATTTCTGTATGGATTATACCTTGGTGTAGCTAACTGATCAGTTTGTTTCAGATTTCATAGTTGATTGCGTGCCTGTATTAGCGATTGTTCCACTAGGTATAATTTTGATTGTATCTTTCACTCGTTCTCTATGCAGATATCTCAAATATTTTAAACACGACTATATTTATCACATAATATAATAGTTAGAAGTGTGACATAAATTATTCAACAAAAATGTCATTGCTTGTGACGTTTGTAACATCTTATGTATTGTAAACGTATCAAACAAGATAAATCCCTGTTAATTTTTATAATATAACATTGTGAGCTAGCAGTTGGCGTCAAGGAAACAGATATGAGTTGATTGAACTTAGAACGTAGTGAGCCGGTTTTAGTATGGCCATATTGTTATTAAATTAATGCTGAAAATGTAATCGCCCAAAATATGGTTCAATCCCAGTATGTTCAAGTCCACTTGATAATTTCACTCTTGTAAAATTATTTCTTTCTAATGTGCTTAAGGTGTGTTTCTATTTAGCTCTCTAGAATATCGTATTTTATGTTATCGTACATTATCTTGAATGTCTTAAATTATATTATAGGTTGAATTTAAAATCATAAAAATTTTCAGTTCTATGTGTAATTAATTTAAATTTGTACTTTATTTACACGTGTAAGTTTCGAATTATTTTAGTAACTGTCTTGGATTAAACGTTATTTAAACTATTTTTATATATTTGGCAACATTAAAAAGACGTATATATCGTGTTTGGTCGCTCGCACTTTACTCTCATCGTAAAAATCTTGTCATCGTGACTTTTCCAGGCCTTAACGCAGATAGTTGTGCCATATGCTCAATTTATATCGATAAAGGTAACACTAATAATCGTATTCGTATTCCAGATGAAAATTGTGTAGGTACGTTCTGTACAACAAGACTAGAACAGGTTGCCACTGTCCCAAGTTTGGTTATCAAAGTATCTTACGCTTCTCATTCGCCACGTCAGTATTTTTAATTTTTTTTTCATGTTCAAATTGCAATTGTCTTATTCTGGATATATCTTGTTTCGTTTGCAAAGCTTAAGATTTTTATTACGAGTTTTTTTTTCATCAAATTTTTCGTCATGTCATACATCGCGTTTTTGTTAATATTAACAAAAGGATGTTAGCGATAAAAGATTCCATGTTACATTGTTAATTGTATATTATATTACATAAGGTTACACTTACAACTTTTACTTATTTCGTTCCTAACATTATACATTCTATAAGCCACACTTGAACGTGTACAAAGAAAATATTGGAGATATCTGCAGAGCACTTATTTGTAAAGGTTTGTTGCCACGTGGCTATAACATAGTATCTTTTTGTATGACGACAACAAATCGATATAGTGATGGAAAAATATAAAATTATTATGTTAAAATCTTGTTGTTTTTCTGTAGTGTCGATCCTTTTGTATGTAGATTGAGCAATCATGATAATATTTTAATTATACCATGTTAATTTATTATAGGTATAGATATTTTGCTCCAATCTAAGTAATCAGTCAAGTGGAAATCGCTATTGTTTTGCAAATGGTTATCGCAAATGTATTAAAACTTCGTTTGATAAACTCGATGTGCGTTCTATTCTGCCTATGGTAAATATTTCATAATACTGAGTACCTGCGCACATGAGTTTATTAAATTAAATTTCGGATGAGAGAAGAAGGGTCAACTAGATAATACTTGAAAGTTTCTCAAGCACTACTACATAACGATTATTATAATTATTTAATTATTAAATGTTTCGCGAGTATTTATACATATGATTAAAAATATAGCGGCTTAACTCACGTACGTTTTTCGGGATGGCCCGACTAGTTTCGGACCTGTATGAGGATCTTCCTCATGAGCTCCCGGCGCTTGCAGCGGGGTCGCGCCGGACACTAAATAATTATGTTCATGCAATGCAAATTTCACATACCGACATCATTCGAGCGTATGTGTTCAATGACAGATGTGATTACATTTATCGCCACCTTTCAGTAAACTGAGTTTGGTTGGTGTTGTAAAATCTCAATACTTGAGGGTTTAATAAGAATTTAGTTTACACTCTGACAGAATTAAAGAACACGAATAAAAATAACACGTAACACTTTATTGAAAATACACATCGAAAAAATAGGAAAATACACTGTTACCCATCATGCACATATTTTTTTCAGAATATTGAATTATATTAAAATATATTGTAATTCAGTCAGTGTCCATTATTATACTAGAATGAAAAAAATCAAACCTACAAAGAAATAAGAATAATAAAACAGTGATGTGATATTTTCTAAAATTAGACACCACCGGGCTATACAGCCTTTTAGGCTGTATGGTCGGTCTACAAGCACAAAAGAACAAATGCATTGTATTCTTATTGTTAAAAAATCTCACAGAGCTATATGTAATCGTTTCCTAAATTTTCGATGATAGATTTTAAATCAAGTAATGAGCATATATCATAATGATATCTTTTGACTGAGTGACCTTTTCTATACTTCACTCTTTTCTGTAGGGAGACGTCATACAATGCAATGTCATACAATACAAGTGATGATTAGTTGAGATATAAATATAGAATGGTCTGAAGTGCTTACAATATTCCATACACTTAAATTGCATATTTCTCTGATTATAAATTTTTATAAACATTTTTATATTTATAGACTGATTTCTTGTTTAAAATTCAAAATAAAATATACAAATCAATCTTATTATATCCCAGTAACATACACACACATTTTAAAATAAAATAGTCACTAAGGTGAATTTACTTAAGACATTACTTTTGTTACCGTACATATAAAACCAACTATTCAAGTGTGCCACAATGGCTGATTATACAATTTCAACAGATATATGGTACTTTACAGCAGTGGTAGCCTAGTGGTTAAGAATTCAGCCTCTCACTCCGGGGGAGCTGGGTTTAAATCCATGGCGCGCAACTCTTTACAAAAGTGCGTTTTAGGTTTAAATGTCACTTGCTAACGGTGAAGAAAAACATCGTCTGCCAACCTTCACTTGGCCAACGAGGTAGATTATGGCCTTAACCCCTTTCAATATGAGAGGAGACCCATATTCCAACAGTGGAATGACAAATGGGTCGATTATTACATATGGTACTTTTGAAGATTACTATTGCTGTTCCAGTATTTCGATCTGAAAGTGTTCCAGCGGTCTGTGAGCCGTTCAAAAAAGATCCCGAACATTCCAGCAACAATCTAGACTGGTTCACCATGATCTACTACTCCATTGGGAATGATATCACTTGTTATATAGCACACTAAAGTATTATATATTGTACGTTATAATTTACTACAAATAGCATTCTCCGAAGGCCTAATTCCTTGTCATCATTAGTTTTATAAAAGGAACATGATTAAAGAGTGAGAAAATTCGGTGGTTCATCATTACAAGCTGGCTTCCAGTTGGCCGCAATATTAATTGGATTGAAAGGTCCGCTTTGATTTGAACTCTGAAGACACATTGAGTTAACGGGGAAATGTCTGTTGCTCTGCGAGTGGCAGCTCTTTTCCATTTCAAGTTTAAATAGCCTATCTTCTAAGTTTAAAATTTTATCAGATAGCGAGTCCACTTTCTCTGTGAGATTTTTAACGACATCCAATAAATTAGTCAATGACTGGTTATCGCTTTTCATCGTGGTGCTGTTTGACACTACTGACACCTGGCGGCTTACGTTTGACGAACTGTTTGACGACGAACAGTTGCTTGTCACTGAAGCCTGTGATTCGTAAAACTTAGATTTCTTGAACTCGTTCAATTCTTCAGCAGTCAGCATATATGACACCAACTTATCCACGTCATTACTTTGAATACTGCTTAGAACTGCGTTCAATTTATCCGCATATAACTTCTGAATGGTTGGCTTCAGCCCCTGAATGAGGTTATTGTTCTCATTCCAAAAATAAGGGATGTTTTTATTCACAATAGCGTCGTGTAGCTCCTGCACCATGTTTCGGAAGCTGATGCTTAGCTTAGTTTCCCAATATTTCTTATCTGTTTTGCTGACCTTCCATAAGAAGAGGGTCTTTATGTAATAACTGGCAATGGCTTTCATGCCCAAGGCATCTCGGAGTTTCTTCACCTGGGGAATAATACAACACATTTTAAGCACTTTTAGGTATGTGGGTATGAAACCTTTTGCTGGAACGTAAAGTAACTTATGGGCAAAAGTAATAAGATTTTTATTTCAGCAAACACGTTTTTGCCTAAGTGCCAGTTCTTGAAAAGTCGAATTTAGATTTTTCCTTGGAATTAGTGAGATTTTCCGGTCGTAGTGTACTTATATCCCGACCCAAAAATAAGTTACCACAATACCAAATTTCGTTACTTTTCTTTTTAGATTTTTCATCAGCTTGCCTAAATCTGCTGCTGGACATAGGCCTCCAAAAACAGGTTTTTGCTCGTAATCCTCTCGCTGGACATGCAGGTTGGGGATCACAGACCATGTTTTCATTAGAAAAAAAATGCGAGTAATTATTAAATCTACTCTTTCTTAACTTACCCTAAATCCCTGGATATACACAAAGTATAAATAAACAAATAAATAATAACACATAACAAATTACCAATCGGATGGTGGTCTTTAATTGCTGGCAGCCCTTCATCATCTCCTTCTCGAAGTCCTGGAATGACAGCCTCCAACAACGGTTCTGCAACTTCTCCTTCAACATAGACTTATTTGGTTTGGGTACCACTAACCATTCCTTAATTTGGCTATCTTTTACATATCTGGAATGGAATTATACACTTCAGCACAAAAGTACTGCTTTATATGTACACACATTTCTTGTAACATAATATAAAAATAACTATAAGATCAGTAATGTTATTAAACAAAAAAAAAGCAATGTGTGTGTACTAGAGTACACAGGTAAGAAGTGAAACTTCTCCATGACATATCATTTTTCTACTATTTACAACTTCACAGAAATTGGGTAGACAAGATTAAGAAAAAAAATTTTTCTCTATTAAATCAAAGCTATTTTATTATTATAGACATGGATACAAATAATATGAGTAATTCATTTTACCATTGCTCTTATTATAATGATTGTATTTCATCAATTATGATCGCGTCATTATTACCATTGTTGTCATTATTAAATAATTCTGTAATTAATGGCTTTGTTGTTTATTAAATATTTTTGTAATTAATGTTTTTGGATATCCCCGTTGGACTGAATCAAGAT
>DWJK01004528.1:0-11911 GCA_018248815.1 Croniades pieria auraria
TACAAATAATGAACGTCAAAATCGTATTGATATTTATTAATGCTTTCAAGACTTGTATGAAAAGAGCCATGAGTGTAGAGAAGCACGTCAGTTTTGTAAAGGTGGAGATAATTAGTTCCCGCTGCCACCTCTGTCTACCGTGTAAGTGACCTGGCGAGATAATATAATAATAATAATAACAATAATTATCTACTTTAAACATCGTTGCAGGTGTACCAAATATAGCGTCGTTCAAAGTGGATCCGGCACTGAACAAAGCTACAGCTACAAGTTTCAGTATTATATGGGAAGTGGATTCTTATTTTACTATTATCGGTAAGTCTCTTGTCTCTTCTGAATCCTATATTAGCTAAGAAGACATTCCTATTTAGTTATCAGTGTCATGTCTATTTTTTATATGAGTTGAAAAGTTTTGGCTGTATCTTCTATTTTCGTTAAAATTACCATATTGTTATTTGCTTGTCTATTAGACGCACTATTGATCTCCTTCTTTCTTCCTCTAAGATGTCTCCGGTTTCATCGAAATATTCATTTACCATTTTCATCGGATTTTGCCATTGTAATTCGTCGTATATTTTTTTTGTTATTCTGCTAATAATTTTTTTACGCACGTACATTTATTAAGTACTTAATATTTTTTACTCATATATGACATATACTGCATGACGGAACAGACATCGCCTCTATGTATAAAAACGTCTAATTCTAAACATGTGCAGTCCATTATTATCTCATACTATTTTACAAGTTCATACATTTTATTTCTTAACGTTATATTTTTACACCTTTTGTGTCCTTTTAACAATAAGTGGTATATTTTTTGTCCTCTTAACAAGTACTCGGCAGTCTGTAGATTTACCAAGATTTTTTCCACAAAAAAAATGTTTCAGAATATAATCTATGGTTGCGACCGTACTACGGGCGGTTGTCTACGGTCGAACCGGACGCGTTCACTACCGAACCACCCGCCAATTTGTGGAGAAAGATCGTAGTGCCGGGAGACTCAAGCGATGGTATGTTTTATAGATTTGAAATTTAGTTCCATAATTGACATGTAGGTACTCCATGATGTTGTGGTTTTTAATATCTGTTATGACTTAATAGCGAGGTATAAAATTCATAACAAACGTTTATACAGTTCTATAATATTATTGTTTTCCTATTTTTTGAGTAATAAAACATTTCCCACGTACGTACAGCGATAGCTAATTATGAATTACTCTCTGTACTGAAGATAGACGGGGTGGGATAGGGGCAGAGAAGTGCGTTCGTTGGAACTGTCAAGTTGATTTCCGAGTGTAGTATCACACATTTTGTTTCAGGACCAATACATAGCGCGACATACACGGTGAGAGGTCTCGCACCCTCCACGGTGTATGAAGCTATTGTTACATCGCGAAATCGGTAGGTTTATTGCTTAGAACTATTTAATGAGTCTTTCTACTTTTAATATGCCATCTGAAGAGCATTTTTTTTCTTACGTCAGATACGGTTGGAGCAAGCCGTCTGCCATACTACACTTTGCTACGGAACCCGGAGGTAAAGATACTTATAGTTATAGGTATATATATGTTGTACAGGTATTGTGTAAGTCTACCAATTTCAGTTATAGGAACGCGTGATAACGTAATTAAAATATATTATTAACAAAAATTAATTAAAACAAAAAGCCAATTTTTCCGTTAATTGACAATTTAAAATGATTGTGAATCACCCGAAGTGACTTTATAAACTCCATCAAGGCTAAATATTGCTTTGAGACCGATAGCGAAGGAAAATTGAAAAGCACATTACTTATAGAGGCAGTTCAAGAGTAAACCTGCGAAAGTCGAAAGACTACATGTAGAGTTTCAGTCAGTCCGCGGCGTACTTGCGCGCGGCGACGACGATTGCTGAGGGCTGAGCCGGACGCTATTCAAACTCACAATACCAACCGCACACATGTTTAACGCGTCCGGCCTGACACAACATTCCTAAGTTAATAAAAAGTTTACCGCTGTGGAAAATCTTAACTTCTTGGGTTGTTATTTTATCTAAATCTTAATTTTAACAAAAAAAACCATGAAGTAAATTTTTTTCTTCGATTGGCAGAACGTTGCCGGCAACTACAGGTGACAGTAATAATATTTAAAAATAAAAAGCTAATTATTTTCAGTTGGCAGAACCTTACCTGCTACTTTGGATTACACAGACTTCACACCGAACTTAGAAGAGCCGGAACCTGAAGAAGTGCACAATATTACACAGGCGCAAATATTTCATCTGTCGTCTGGACTGCGGGAAACGCCATGTTTGATCGCTATTTTGCTGTTTATTTTCTGTCTGACTTTGTAGATTTTTTTTCAGTAAACCAGACTGATTAAAGTTACTTCTAAATCGGACGTAACATTTAATTAAATTAATCTTTATTTTGGATAGAAAGTAGTTATGTCTATTCATAACACATTTAATTTGCAACACCGCGTAAATTTTAAAGTTGGTGAGGTTAACCGTTCGTGATATTCAAATTTAGAATTTTAATCTTATAATTAGATCTTACTGAAGCTTTTTAAAAACTTACCGTACCTGTTTGGTTAATCCTCTTTTGAATTTCTAATTTATTTTTTTACATAACAGATCTTTCAAATAGTAAAACTACTTGTTCCGTCAGTATTTTATACAAGTTACATAGCTATTATTGTTAATTTTAAAAGTTGGGTAAGTATCAAGTTCTTTCGCTATATTTTTAACTTCTTTGTGATCTAAAACACGTAGTGTTTAATGAGCGTTAAATGGAGATATGACTTGATTTCTGAAAATTGTTAAGGTATTAGCGGTTACCGAAACCAGTCATGTCAATTGTCAAATATATTGATTGTTCAGTTAAAAAAAACCTTATAACAAATCATATGTTTATGTGAATAATGAATTGTATTAGTTATTTTTGGCCCTGTTGCTTTACTTTTTAAAATAATAAAATTAGAAACGGAGAAACCATGACATGAAGATAATGATTTAATTGTAAGTACATGTACATATAGTATAATATACGATTTAAGTTATATTTAAGATAAATTAAAAACATTTGAAATTAAGGTTTAGATTTTAATTTACACAGTTTGTGTCCTAAATATGTTCATGTAAATAAAAGTTTGTAATATTTATTACTATAAATTTGAGGAGTATATTTTTTTCTTGACCCATTCCCTAATAGTGGTATTTCTAAATTTTTTTGAAAGCGGTTGTTATTGCAATCGAATATTCTAGAATAAGGGAGTGGCTGGTGTACTTCATTTTTACACAAGCATAAGGGTATCAGTTTAATTGGATTCGAAGTGACTTTTTTATATATTTAGCCAACAAACAGATACACGGGCCACCTGATGTTAAGTGGTCGCTGTCGCCCATGGATATTTGGAGAACTCGAGATGTCCAATGCTTTGCTGACTTTGAACTGTTGCCCTATTTCAATTTTATTATGGCTACAGTGCCCTTTTGATAACATTCGTTGCAACGCATCCAATTTTAGAGGGAAATATAAAATGAGTTTCATGATTAATATGAAATAAAGAATAATAAAACGATTATTACGATTTATTTATATGATTACATTTATTTTTATTAAACAACCATTTTGGACAACCCTGGCGATGGCCAGGTGTTGACAATAAACTTTGGTTTACATGTAATCAATACGCTTACATATATACGACACTAAACACTTACTTATCAATTATATTCATGTGTTCGAATTAAATTTACTACATCGAAGTCTCCTTACATTCCTCGTCAAGATATATTGAATACTCGACCCAAGATCATTTTGTTAGTAGGTACTTAAAAAAAATTTTATTCTCATCATTAAATACATCACTTAAGTTAAATACAATTAAACACTTAATACATTTACTTATCATTCATAATAATTCAAAATTCTCAATTTTTATTCAATGCGGAGTAACAAAGACGAAACAGTTCTAAGTCCGAATAGTGCTGGGCGCACCGTGCTCAGTATTTAACCAAAAATCCATTCGCTTCAACATCTGAGACATGTTAGATCTAATGCAAAACGTCTAATCGGTTGCATTCACATATAAAATCATCGCCATTTCCATAATTGAGCCCAAAATATTATGAAAACACGGAAGATTTTATATTTAGTTGTAAACAAACTGTTTTGGTGGAGAGCGAGTCGAGTACGGCACGCCGAGCGCGCGGGAACTGACAACTGTTCCGTTAAAACATTCAAATATCAATATACACACTATTAATTCTCTTGGTCATTTTTCAACGAACGAAATAAATTAAAAAGAAAAAAAAATCGTATCGTACAATGCAAGTGGATATAACTACGTCTAGAAGATTTAAAAATCGAACGTCGAATCTTCCCCATACACAATGATACGTGTAAGAGTCACTTATTATCGTATAAACATTCAAATTTTAAACTTTTTTTAACGTATTAATATTAACTACTGTTATACTTTTTTCATTAAATTAGTTGTTAATAGTGACATTACGTTTATAATTTTGAATACATTTTATTTTTAATATATATCATAATAAGTATATATAAATATCGAATTTACGATGAAGAAATCTTTCATGACAGACAGGAATTGTGTGAAATAATCAAATTAATCTGCGTCATATCTAGGTAACATATTACAACCCGTATGTGTATTAAGGCTAATTTTCAAAGAAATTAAATCTGGAATACAGTAACTTTGTTAATAATTTGACCGAATTCAACAACTTTTCACATAATTAAATACGACGCGAATGCCGATGGCTGCTTTGTTTAATTAACCCGCCATTTGTAAATTGTCTTTACATTTTTTTGTAATTGTAACAACGCCGATTGCCTATGAATCAGCCAGGAATTTCAATTACAAACAGAAAATCAACAGCCAGTATTACTCTTACCGTATAAGCACTTTCTTTTTTATTCTTGTTGAATTCGGCCCGAACAATAAAACGACAATATTTATATAAACATTCATGAGATATGTTAACTTCATGGATATAATTTGTATTTTATTTATAATAATGAATAAAATTTGTAAAAATGTAACTAATTCGCGAGATTTTCAAAGAGATCTAACATCAAATGTAACAAGTTCGTTGAACAAAGGACATACTAATTGTCTTGGAAGACACGCGTAATATTGACCAACGATTGTGAATGGAAATTAATTCAAGTGAAATAATTGTTCGTACATTATGGCACAAAATTTTACATACAATTCGAGAACCATAGCGAATGAATGTAATGTCCATTACAGTGAATTATTCACTATTGATATTTTAAAACTGGCAACATTCGGTTGCTAAATGTTTTGGTACATAATACTGGTACAAATATAAATAAAAAATCACACTTACTTACTCATGTCCACACTGAGCATTTTCGATCACTTGCACTCTTCACTTGAGCGTCCTTTCGCTTTGCCCGTCACCAATGGTATTGAAAAATGTCTATGAAAACCATCAACACTGCACCAGTTTCAACACTTTTTTGCTTTGCAACACTCCAAATAAAAATCTTTACATATTTCACTAGTACATATATATCGGTTTCACTGATTGTATAACTTAAATTCTGTTAGTTAAAAATGCATTTTGTCAATAAATAAATGATTTATGATATACATATTTTTCTTCTTTGTAAAATAGTAAAATTTTAATAATCTGCATTTAACTTTTCATATAAATGTTAGTTTTCATTCTGGCTGTATTAATAAAACTTTTTTTTCTTCTGTTAATTTACTCTGTTCATATTTTAAATACTTGCGCTATTGTAGTTATTGTTAGAAGTAGAATTCGTTATTTGTTCTTTAAATCTAAACACTAAACATTGATATCAGTTGAATTTCTTACACACACATAATATTCTAGTTCGGTGAGGTATCCATTTTTAAGATATTACACTCAGTTTATCTTGATCATAATATTCCATGCATTCATGCTTTAATACTGACTATATGGGAGAAAATGTTTTAATTACACATAATTATTAATACTCTACAACTACCTTCCACAGACATCAAGGAAATAAACCATAGACATTTAAATTGTTCTTATTTCAAAATAAAAACGTGTGCCTTCGAAATTCAAATAAATTGTGTGCGTTTGGAAACTTAAAGCGTTTAAAACAATAAAATTGTGCGCAGAATTGTACGCTCGACTTCGACTGGCCAAATTAATCACTTGACATTGATCATTTTAACTTCCAGCCTTTCAAATGAAATTATCATGATGAGATGTGTTTTCCATTATCAATTCTCATAATTAATAATATATATTACCAATTTTCTTTCATCAATGATATTTTTATGATTCAATAACTCAAGATCTCATTAAAATATCAATAGTACAATTGTAATTAAATTTCGCATACATCTTTACAATACAAAGTAATTTAAAATTTTGTGATATTTGTTATTTTTCTTAATGTATTTCAACATTTCTTTTGCATCCATCGTGATATTAGTTTTAAATCTGATATCTAAGATGAAATATTATCTTTTCCAATCATGGACCATTATTAAGCGCAGGTTTAGCTGAAGTTACCACGTTAATTACAGATTTGAATTTTTCATAAAATATAACAATTCTTGTTAAAAAAATGAATATGTTAAAAATGTTACTTTAGCACACACGTTGTTATTTTATTTTTTGCTGAATGTTGTATGCAATTCTTTGTTTCGTTTAGAAGCTTGAGCCAATTTTAGTTACTGGATCAAAAATCAGCTGAGTTAAATATTTCAGACTGCTATACTACTGCTGACAACAGTTGTAGTCACCAGTTATTTACGACTCGTTATCTTGCATCCAACTGACACAAAATGTTTAATCTACTTTGTTATCTGAACGGCAGCCTCGGTGAGGGAGCAGGTATGCTTAATGGTGACTTGATTGCAGGTGATACAAGATTGATCGGAGAAGCTGTGACTGGATTGTAGCGTATGCGGTGGCTAGGCGCGGTGCGGCGCGTGGTGCCCGCCGGCCAGGCGCGCGGCGCGCGCGGCGCGGTGTGCGCAGCGCAGCGGTAGGTAGCACCACAGGCACGGCACCAGCAGACTCAGCAGCGTGATGCCCACCCAGCGCTTGGCGCAGGCGTGGTCGGGCGGGCCGCAGGCGCAAGGGTGCGCCGCGAAGTCGCCCTCGGCGTCGGCCATGCAGTGGTAGAGCAGGCACTGCGCGCAGCGCACGCACGAGGCGCGCTCGACGCACGCGCGGCAGCGGTCCGGCGCCGCCTCGCACGCGCCCGCGCGGTTTGCGCTCTCCAGGTACCACTCGTGGCAGTGTCTGCCCACACGATATCATAAGTAAAAATATTCGACGTTCTGGCCGGTCGCCACATATTGACAACTCGATTAAAATAAAAAAATAAGTTTTGTTTCACGTCACATATACATTGAAGACGTAACGTAACGTAACGTAAAGAGAGTGTAGTACACTTCCACGTTTCACTAGTTACGTTTACGTCCCATGGAATAGGTGGCGATCCTATTGCCATACACCGAGTACAATTCGAGACTCCGAGGCACTACTAGAAATTATAAATTAGAAAAACCCAATAGTACTCGACCCGCGATTTGAACCCAGGTCCTGCCGATCGTCAGTCGCACTTGCAACCACTCGACCAACGTGGCACTCAATACATTCCAGACATTCTTTGAAATATAATCACATTTATTTAATACATACAATTTTACAGTTTTAGTCAATATGTTAATACTCTTTGTACATAATAACAGAATAAATACTAATGCAATATCTTTGTAAAGATCATGACTGTCTTCTTTCAATATTAATTTTTGAAATACAGAATAAATTTCCTTATTTTAGTTATCATCTTATCAGCACATTTATCTTTACATTTGATATTGATATATGTATTAAATAAACCAGTTAAAAAACATTTGGTAGGACTAACAAATTCCCGATCTCCCCTTCCCCCGCGCACATACCTAGAATGTAGGAACTATAATTTATCTAACTTGATAAAAATGATTGTAATTTGTTTTGTCATTGGTTCATCCGGAAAGAATAATTCACACATGAGTATAATGATTTAAATTCCATTTAAATACTGGGTAAATTCATTTATTTGAAAGTAGACTAGGAATTAATGAATATGTTAGCACTATGTGTCTATATGTTTGTGAATGTATACTATGAGTTACATGAACATCTGTTACCTGCATTTCAGCCGCGCCTGAAAGGTCTCGGTGGGTTTCTTGTCGGGCAGGGGCGGTGGCTCACTGTAACTGTACTTCTTGATCGAACCTGGTACAACAAAATAATGATATTAAGCTCTCATGTCTGTTGTGGGAGTCAGAAGTCTTCGAAACCGGTATATGTATATGAAGAATAATAGATATAGATTAAAACTTGTCAGGTCTGTAAGGGTATATGTTTGACATGCTGTGCTTCCTGTTTACCCCGTAAGGCACCTGGTGCTTTAAAATGTAATTTTTGTTGTAAATGTTGTTGCCAGGTTTATTTGAACGCACTTCGTTGCGCTATCCTGATTTTGAGTTACTCGCCGACAAGTGGAGGAAAGTTTTAAATGTATGTTTAAGTTTTTGTGAGTCTTTTGATCTAGTTAACACCTGCTGACTTATCTCTGATATATTTTAATATATTTGTATTAATTTTTACCTTTAATGATTAATCTGTGGGCTTTTTGGTATCGTATCTTATAAATTATTGTATTTAATATAAGTGGTTTTTTGCAATCGTGAAAATTAACAATTTATAAATAAATGACAGTATTGACAGGCACTGGTAAATTTAAGCGAATTATAGATACATACCCGAATCCCGTTTGAGCAGTGGCGGCTTGTTGCTGGGCGACGATTTTTCTGAAGCAGCGGAGGGGGGCGGAGCGCCCACCTGCGGGTACGTGTACTCGTGTACCTGCAACATAACACCTGCAGGTATAATAGCGTTCAATAGCATTATAGTGTATGTCTTTGTGTGAGGGATTTTATTTATATATAGGCTCAGGCTACATTAGTACGTCGATCTAAGCATTGTAGTATGGAGCAAGCATATGAAAAAAGGTTTTTTTATATTAAAAGCCATGATAAACAGGCAGATGACCTCATTGTCACCATTGCCTAGAGATCTGTGCTATCACAGGATATATCAATGTGTTGCCTGCCCAAATAAACAACAGACACAGACAATTACACAAAAGATTGTCTTGGCTGTGATTTTAACCCGTGTAAGTAAAATATTATTGTTTTAGTGGACATGAATCTCAAAATGGCAATGTTTTACCTAAGGAGTATAGACATAACATGAATGTTCTTCTAATTATTTATTTAATTAAGAATGAGGATATCATGACCATCATGTTGTTCTTATTATATCATTCTCTTGTTGAATATGGGTCTGCTGTCAGGATGAGAAGATAAAGTATTGTCTGACACATTGGACAACTATGAGTCAGCAGATCTCTCTCACTAGAGATTATAATGAAGGATTTTAAAGTGTACAATTTATATGCTGTAGGGATGTATACTATATATACTGCTATTATATTAACAAAACCCAATAGTAATCAGCCTGGGAATCGAACATGGGACCTCTCGCTCAGTTGTCGAGTTTGCAACTGTTCGAACAATGAAGCAGTTTTTTTTAAATATATGGGTGTTATAGTGAATCCTCAAAATATACAGTGTAATTGTTTTTAATACTCACCGCTGACAGATGTACATATGGACACCGGTCAGGGTCTGAGTCTTCCATTTTGTCGTCGTAAGCGTCATACTGCTTTATGGGTTCTGTAAACATTTAAATATATTGATAATGTAAATTATCATGGCAAGCTCCTTTTTAAGTAATTTGAAAAGCCACAAAAGATCATTGGCTTGGACATATAGAGAGAATTACAAAACAGGTATGCAATGCTTATATTAATGGATAGAGGTGGTGAGGAGGACTAAGATTCACTTACTTAGACAAAATAAGTCCGATATTGGCTGACGAGTGAGTTAAGAACCTCCGAAACCAGCGCGCAAATATTAAGAGAATGATAAATGTAGGAGAAGCATATCAGTTCTGTGAGGATAAAGGTATTTGGCACTGGGTGGTCCTTGCAGGACAGGGAATGGAGGATCCAGGTTAAATATATGATAACGTAGTAATAAATAAATAAGGATGGAAAGTTCGAGAAGGCGGTGGCTGCGTACGGACCGGCGGGCGGGCGCTGGTGCGCGAGCGCGGGCAGCGTGATGGCGGCCAGGATGGGCGTCTGCAGGTCGGCGCGGCGCGGCCGGCTCGCCGTCGAGTTCTCCGAGCTGGAGCGCGAGTCCGACGGCAGGTTCAGGCACTGGAACGTAGCAGTTGTTTATATCAATATACGTCCGTTTTATATTCAAACAACATTTACACTATTCAATAATAAAAAAATGGTAATAATAATATCTTGTGACAAATCAGACCTACAGCCTCCTGACATACATGTAAGTAGAACATATTCTTGGGTACCATACCAATACGAATCAGTAACTACATGCATTACATTAATTTTTTAACAAACTAATGTAAGTTGTAAATTAAACAACAAATACGTGTGTTAGTATACAAAATGTACAAGAAATCAAATTTATTATCTTAAGTTTGGTGTCTAGGATTATTGTCAACTGGACTTGTAATATTTGGGCAGCGTGGCAGACCTTGACCCTCCTCATACTGAAAGTACCAGATGTCTACTGCTAGTCATTGTTCTGCCATAAATGAAGTTTTGTCCACAGTTCCTCATGCTGGACATGCTCATTGGAGATCATACTTCTCGCCATTCAGTGTATACTCACTTCGAATATGTTATTCTCCTCATCATCATCTTTCGGCGCTGGATTGAGTTTTTTATACGCATGAAGTGACGGCCACGCCCCGCCCAGACCTGCCGACGTTACATTATAATAGAATATATTACAATACGATAAATTCCCTTTTAGACTACTGACTATACATCACTATAGCCGCGGTAATACCACATGCGTGCAGAGCAAAGTATATAGAGCGCTTCTTCGCAGTTATGGGTGTTATAGCAATTATGTCCATGTGCAGCGGTTATGTCCGTAAAGTTTATCGACAACCCTGTAGAAACTGAACGAGCTCTAAACGTATATTTTTTAAAAAAGACTGTTTTAAATGGAGATTTGAGTGATTCTTGAATAATTATAATAAAATCAATGTTAAGTAACTTAATTTTAGTAACTAACGACGCTACTTTGGCGATTGTTTTTATAAAAGGTATTGTTTGAAATATAAATCGATGCCGTGTTTACATACATTATATAAGTATAAATTATTGACATGATACATCAGTTACTTGTCCATGAGATATTTCAATGTGATACTCACCGTGTAAGAATCCAGTATACGGTAGAGGGGAGGGAGCAAAAGAAAACACATTAGATAAATTAGTTACGTTGCATAAATATGTGGGATATTTTTTCTCTATTATTATATCATTACTCCAAGTCTTTTATGGAGAGAGGCAAAACAAAGAGCACCGAGTGCCTAATATCTCTAGCCTTACAGACCTGACGTGCTTCTACATTCATCTCTCTTTTCGTACTTTTTTTTTATTAAAACGAGGCCAACTTTTCGCTTGCTTTGGGAATTTTAATAAGTTTTATAACACATTCTGTATGCTTTACAACATTCCTTCACTTTATGAAAAATGAATCCATACTATAATTGCATAATTGGAATAAAACGAGCAGTAAACCGTTTGTCAAGTATAAATTGGTGCCATAAACATTATTTATACAACGTTCCGTATGGTTTTGCAAGCGCAATTGCTGATCGAGAGGTCGTCAATTCGATCTGCGGGTAAAGTACTAGTGGGTTTTTCTACTTTTAAATTCCTAGCAGTGGCTCGGAATCTGGATTTGTGTCCGGTGTA
>DWJK01004529.1:0-11910 GCA_018248815.1 Croniades pieria auraria
CTACTAAATAGTCCGAACAAAGCCTAAACATTTGCTTTGGATAGGTGAGCCCGTTCTTGAGTTATAAAATTACAACGAAAAATGGCATCGTTTTTTATATATATATGTAGATAGAAGATAGATATAGTACATAGATATACATATGTGTATATACATAATAGGTACATGTACCTTCTTTCTTTATGAGCCGATTATAACTTGTTATAGAGTAGACAGACAAACAACAGATGTGGGAGCGTCCGCCATTTTTATTACGGTAACGTCCATTTTAACGATGATTTTATTTAAACTGCACGTGATGTTTAACACTTCAGCCATAACCGTGCTCTTGGGACGTTACCTTTGGCCTTTTTATCATTTATAACTGTAGACGCTATATGCTACACATGATAAGGAAAGGATTTTCTAGTAGAAATTTGCAGTAGTGGGTCGGAGTCTGGATCTGTTCCTGGCGTATGACAAAAGACTTACCACCTATTCCATAGAGCGTATAAAGTGACTGGCGAAACGTTAGACTGGACTAAACTCCTCTGTCTATCCCTTTGGAGATTACATGCGATATGTTACGTTCTTGCCTATTTATATATTAACTGTTACCTTTTAATTTGGAAATATTTATTTTAGTATATAGATGTGTAGTACTTACAAAAATATCGTTACAGCTAGTGCCCATGTGGGTTTTAATAATTCCCACCTACTAAGTCTAAGAAACTACGACTCTTCTATGTATATTGGTTTCGTTTAAATATGTGCTCAGCCCATTGCCACTTCACCGAGGTAAGCCTTGAGCTATGTCGATGACTTTGGTTCTTTGTCGGAGAGTATTATTTCTGATCCTATCCTTCAGAGAGACTCCGAGCTTAGCTCGCTCCATAACTCGCTTTTCTGCTCCGTAAGTCATGACTGGTAGGACGCACTGGTTGAAAACTTTAGTATGGATGACGGATTCAAACTCTGCGGTATGCATAACGAGAAGACTCCACGTAGTTTACCAAATGCTGCCCGGCCCAGCCCAGCCGAATCCTCTTCTTAGCCTCCCTCTCAAAATTGTACACATACCCCTTGACAATGTGGGTACAAAATTTCACTATGATCGTTTCAGCAATTGAGGCCTGAAAACTTACATTCGTGTGTATAATATTAGTTAGGAATATATATAAAGTGTTAACAGGTAACTTACACAATGCGACCTCTGTCAACTCGTATACATAATATATTCATATTCGCTCTACATGAAAAGGGTGAACTCAAACAATATTCCAAAATTTTGAATATTACGGTTGACACATTTATGACCAGAGCGTTATAGCGTGAAATTTGATGAATATTAATATGTATGCTATTTTATTAATTATAGTAATCAAGTATACAATTTAAAATTATAATAATTATCCATTGGTGGATAACAACTATAATAATTATCCATCCAAAGCAACAAACAAAAAAATTGTAAAATTAACAACACGAAATTTACAAATGTTGCCATAAATACACATACCACAGACTTATTAAGTTATTAGTGTTAAAACCATCAGCATGATTTACATAAAATACGTCATATTTTTTATGAAAATATAATAAATCACAACGTAAGAACAAAGAACAGATACGCCATATTCAATAACGAGCAGATTCTTTAGACATTTGGAATACGTTTGTCAAATTTCTCTCTTTCTCTCTCTTTCTATCTTGGATTTGATTAAAAACGTGATTTTAAAATGCAAATTAAAATATTTGTGCAAGAACTATCTAATAAACTACGTTGCCAATTATGCTTATATGACGCTTTTGATGCAATATAATTATGTTTTTCTATTATTTAGGGTACATAACATGACGAATGTGTTCCTCTAAACTCTAAAGGGATAGGCAGAGGAGTATATTACTTTGACATTTCGCCTAATAATTTTCGCTATCTATTCCGCGGAACGTAACAAGTTCCGCGGAATAGGTAGCGGAAAATTATTAATTACGATAGATACGTAACATCAGGTCTGTAGCACGCTTCCACGTTTGACTATTATTTGTACGGGCTATCTATTTATAATTAACTGTTACGTATACAGTAAATGGTATCGTCGTGTTTGTTATCACGTCAAAATTATTAAACTGATACTGTTAAAGTGTTTATGGTGACGTCGTGATAAAAAAGTTTCTACTTTTGAATATGTATCGACCAATTATTTTTTAAAAAAGCTTAGACATTTTCACTGTTTTACACTTCAAGAACTTTTATATTGATATTAATTTTATAAATATCATTATCTTTTGCTGTATAGTACAATGCTATGTTGTGTAGAATAAATATATGAAGGCAAATTAAGTTACTAATAAAATTCTTAGCTTTCTGCCTATCAGATATTTAGCGTACAAAGAGTAAGCACTCTGCACTCACTGAACCACCTTATCAAATCTTACAGCACACAATACGGGCAATCTGGAGAGCTACATGTACCTGTGACGTATGAAGATCGGAAATCGAATTTTCCCAAAGACCTATTGAGTGTTACCGTGATATTCGGGGACAAAACCTTTTAACGCAGTCCTGCGTAGAAGGCCGCGTACTACATACCTAAATAAGTGTTGTAGTGACACGGACTATTTTTTATTAATACAGCATTACACGTCAAAATAAAACACAAAAGGAAAAGCAAATTATATTACTACAATAAAGTTTTTATATTTAAGAATTTCCGTTTTGCCTATTCTTCTTTAATCCTAACAGTACATTATGGACTATGTTTCGCAAAAGGTCGCAAAGGGATGATGATGATGCTGGACCCTAGTTAAGTGACTACTAACTAGAAGAGACTTAATTGTTGAATAACTCACTTTCACTTAACACTTAAGTGTATTGTTTGTGTACAACAAAAAGGTTAATAAAGAATATACTTGTATATAAACAATTAATAAATTAAAATCGTAACTAAAACTAAAATTAAATCTGGGCTCAAACATTAAACATGAGAATCAGTACATAAAAAACCTTCCTATATTTTGCGTCAGTATTTGCTTGACTGACCGTCAATAGCAAATGTCTAAGAGTTTTTCCGTTCTTCACAGTGAGCTTTAAGTAACAAGTCCTCATTTATTATTGCAGGCCATAAGGGTTGTTTAAATATATCCGATTCATGAGTATAATCTTATTGACGTAACATCACGCCTGTAATCCCCGAAGCGGTAGGCAGAGGAGTGTAATACACACCCACGTTTCACCATCTACGTTTAAGTCTCATGGAGTAGGTGGTGAGCCTATTGCCATAGACCGGGCACAATTCCAGACGCCAACTCAGTACTACAAATTCTAAATTAGAAAAATCTAATAGCATCCGACCCGAGATTTGAACCCAGTACCTCCCGATCGGCTATTGCGCTTGCGACCGCTCGATCAACGAGGCAGTCATTGTTGTTGACGCTCCATATAATCGGAAATTAACTTCACCAATTCGTACTAGAGCGACGTGGTGGTCCAGTCCATCTATTATCAGGGTGAGAAACTCATATCTAGAATTGGAACGTAAAAAGGGTTGCAGCGATATTTATCTTATTAACGCACCCGTTAACAAAAAACTAAAGACAAAATTACATCTGACTAAATAATATAAAGCTCCATCTTGTAAACATACTGAAAACTAACAATGCTAGAAGCATAAATGTGAATAAATGTTACCATTTGATTAATTTATAACATTCGTTATGAAAAGTAAATATAACAATTAAAATAAAAATAACTTTAATTTACTATTAATTGGTATTTTAGATAAAATCGCCTTCCTAAATTTGTTCAATTTAGAACTATTTAGTAATTAATCGTGAATGCATGCTTTTCTATATTGCACGTGTTCTCTATGGTAGTTTTAAGTTCTATAGTCTATAGATAAAAAATTGAAGTTGGTACTTCGCTTTTGTAGTCGCGTTTTCAGCATTATCATGGCTAAGATGCTGTTATAACTCACTAATCTAGAATACGTGCCTCAGAAATCGTAAAATACACGTGCAGTGCTAAGACTATTAGATATTTTATACAATTATATGAATACCTGCTCTCATTTGACAAATTGCGCTAGACCGCATATATAAAATGGCAGCCCTACCACGTAGAATAATCAAAGAGACACAACGATTGATGCAGGAGCCCGTGCCGGGCATCAGCGCGGTTCCCAGCGAGACCAATGCACGCTATTTTCATGTAATTGTCACCGGACCGGAAGACTCTCCATTCGAGGGTGGACTATTCAAATTAGAATTATTCCTGCCAGAGGACTATCCTATGTCGGCGCCTAAGGTTAGATTTATAACGAAAATATACCATCCGAACATAGACCGGTTGGGGCGTATATGCTTAGACATACTGAAGGACAAATGGAGCCCTGCACTGCAGATCCGCACGGTTCTGCTGTCGATCCAGGCGCTCTTGTCGGCACCTAACCCCGACGATCCGCTGGCCAACGATGTGGCTGAGCTGTGGAAGGTGAACGAGAGCGAGGCGATTCGAAATGCGAAGGAGTGGACGAGGAGATACGCCATGGACAACTGAGCGCCGCACGCGCCGCCGTGCCTCCCCACGCGCAACCACAAGTGGACAGATCAAACATATATATCATGATTTTAAGAGTGCAAGTTATGTTCACACCCTAGACCGAGTAACTTGTGAAGAGACAATTGTGGATAAATTTAATGAGGGCGAGCGAGGGCGCCGCCGCGGGGCAGCTCCCCGGCCTTGCATTTCTCCGTAGCCTCGCCCCTTCCTCCTCGGCGTCGCCGAAGTCAGTCTCACAGACCATTGTTTACCCCCTCTCACACGTAGCTTCGTTATAATATTAGGTATGCATATTTTTTTACTATAATTAAAATAGCAAATATTGAAATTAACTGAAGACTTAAATGTATATATTCATGGTTATCAAATTGGTTAATTTTATACAAAGGGTATTGTGTGTTGTCACAAAGTTCGATGCCTTTGCCAGGGTTCTTATCACACTCGGTCTCCGAGTGCAACACATACAATATAATATCAGATAACTGATCTCTAGTGATACTGAATGTTTTTGTTTCTTTTTTTATTATTTTGTCTAAGAAAGTGGAGGAATAGTTGATAATTTATTTGTCATTGGATTTGTCCCATTCAACATAGTTTACTCTGAATCTTTTATGTAATGTTTTATGTCTTGTATAAAGTTATCACCAAATTGTATTTATGTAAATTTTAATTTGGCTTTGTGAGCAAACTTCAAAATACATAATATACAAATGCTAAACCATTATTTTATTTAATGTAACTTAAATGGTAAAAAATATAATAGGATAGCTTTAGTGGATGAAATTGGCATTGTAATGCATTTAAATTGCACTTCTAATCATTTTTACTGCCTTAAATGTGATGGATGTTAAAAATAATGGTGATGAACATTAAACTAGCGCTTAATTGTATTTTTACATATACAATTGTTATAGATACATTTAGAATAGTCTGTCTTGAGGTAGAGGACAAAGGCTGGTCTCGAGAGTGGATATTTTGCAGCTTTTAAATTTTGTGTTACAACCAAGATTCAAAGATCTGTGATCTTCTCAGTACAAGGTTGTTCACCAATATAAATGCAAGTGGTATCTTCTCATTGAGGTATTTATTCTATGTAACTACACTACTATATTTTTTCATCATCAAACAGCAGAAGATGAACTTAAATATTCATTTATCGGCAGTTCACCAATCTATATGAAAGTGGATTACTTCTCATTTAAATTCTAATTGTTATATGAATAAACCTTGTGTGCTTATTGCATAGATTTTACCTGAGTGCAGTTTTTATTTCAACTTTATTTTTTTTTCGGTCCAAAATTAGATATTATCATGATTAAATACAATTTATATCAGAATTCAATCTATATCTCACTAATTTTATCATTTGCTAGTCATCTGCCTGTAATTACAATAGCTTTGCAATGTATTTTACAACAGAGCTGGGATCCTGAAGATGAGACAAGTAGATGTTTTTATCATATAAACATGTCTAATATTTATAAAAGTAAATAGAGTACGGTTGCAATTCTTCCAATATTGTACACATCTAAAAATTATATTGCACAATTTTGGGTCATTCATAAAAACTGTCTTGTTTCCAAAATTGAATTCCAAATTGAAACATACCAGTTATTGTTATCAGTAATGCTACTACAATCATATTGACATACCAATAATAATATCTTGCACTGTTTGCAAACAATTACAATGATATGAAATTTCATTTAGAGAGTGGTGATTGGCTAATTCTGGACTCCGTACATATCAAGTTTAGCACTTGATAGTCTACTTATGCACTTCCCTTGTTACAATTGACAAAGTATAAGTTAATCACAAATGAATATGTGTGTAACACATAAGCAGTTTAGTGATGTGTTACCTAAGAAGCTCTAGAAGTATTACTCGACAAGACAAATACTGCAATGATAAGTACACTGTCTTGTTCTAGGCCTTGGGGTTTTCTCTGAGTGCCTGTATTTTAAAATCTTGGTACAGACTATTTTTAGACTGCTATTATAAAAAAAGACAGTTATCTTAAAAATAATTACAATCAAATGATCAATAACTTCAACTACATGACCACATGGTTACTATTCTCTCTCTCTTTCTGACATAAATTTGGAAACATGCTAATGACCTGCTCCATTGTAAATTGTTCAGGTCAAGGTCTACTGATAGTTTCAACAGAGCATCTTTTAACTAAAGTTATATAAAGTACTGAATGTTAGGTCCACTGAGTAATGTATAAGTTTGTGATAAACGAAGAGTAAATTGTGTGCCTTGTATGCTTCGTTCGTAAGTTGCGAAGAGACGCGCAAGATCGTGCATTCGCGGTTCTCCCTGCGGCCGGCCGGCGCGTCGTGCGAACGGGACGGCATGACTTTGACAGTCTGATGCAACGGTTGGTGACAATGACATGTGGCAGCGCGTGTCAACGATGGAAGCGACCAGTAAACATAGATATATTAAACATAGATAAGGTGAGCCAGCATAAAATGTGTCTAACGAAAAAAAAGAGAAAGCAAATAAGGCTACTTATCTCTCTGTTCCTTTCTACTCGCGCACGCACAGGTAGCGCTAGCGTGAGTCATGAGTCAGTAGTGAGATAGCGATAAGCTATCGCGATCGTTTCTCTCTTTCTAACCGTCGGACGTTGCCGTTTATAGGCAGCCGTATGTTTTCCCTACTCTACATATAATAACTCTACGCCAGTAAAGCAACGAAATCAATATCGCAATATCTTGCTTTTCTATCAGTGCAATATTAACCCTCAGGGCTTTAGTTTTAACACTCCTATTATTTCGTTGCATTTACATAAAATGTTGTCGATTTAAACTCAACAAATTTGACATTTTAATAGTTCTAAGTTCGATTGCGTATTCGCATGGAAAACAAGACATGTATATATTCAGACATTATTTCCTATCTAGGTGTTTGTGATAAACAATTCTACCTCTTACACCAGAGCATCCCAGCATGATAACGATTAGGGATTCATAACTTAACTATGTAAACATCATTAATTTATTTCTGAACAAATGAGCAATGGATGACTGTTACAAATAAGAGCCGTCTTCCAGGTTATGTCCGGGACTAGATAAGACAAAGTTATAACAAAATTTTTCGAAGAAAAAGTTAACTGTTGTTATTGTTCTACTGTTGGATCTGCTCTCTCCTCATATAATGACAACAATTAAAGCCATAACCATATTGGCTGAATTGACAGACTTCACACGCTTTAGAGAATATTACGGAGGATTTCTAAGATTCTTGAAAATTCCCAATTCAATTCAATGTTACCAAGTCACATATTTTCAGTTTGTATACTCTCTTAGAATATGAAAATTTGCCACTAACGTTCACCAAACTGAATATTTTACATTTAGATTCGGAAACATTCTTAAATATTTATCACCTGGGCCACAGTGCATTTGGTTATTCGAATATTAACAATAGGTATGACCGAGATCACGTAAAGATCACCATAAAGATTTATTTTAATAATATTATAGTTTGTTTCTAATGTGCCAAGTGATTTCGAAAGAGATACGAAAAAAAGCATCTTATAAAACTGGCCGTTTGTTGTTATGGTATTGCTATGAAATACTGACATTCCAAATTTGAATTTTTCCGTACGATATCGATCCACAGACACTACGTAAGTAGGTATTAACACTCGCTTAAGGCAAAATGAAGATATTTAAATAACGATCTACCCACTATTATTATAGTTACTGCAGTTACCGTACTACGACATATATCTGAATAATTAAATTGGTTGTAAGAAATAAAACTCAAGAATTTTCCACCCTTTCTATAATTATTATGACAAACAAAAAGCTCCAAGTACCTAATATCGCTAACCTTACAAACTTGATACGCTTCTTCTACATTCGCAAAATTTTTGTAATGCACGTGTCCATTTCAAAAATGTTCGACTCGACAGCCAGAATCGTCATCTTTTCTAAATATCACCACTGGATATATTTTTATCAGCAGTTAATAAAATACTGAAAAGCTTTTCAAGTAGATACAAACCATTTATATAGTCGTACTAAGAATTGGATACGGTATAGGTCACATATAGACGACATTTTCTATTCTTGCGCTGCAGGCAAATGATAAATGAATAATAGGTGGGTAGCAATTGGAGAACACAATGGGTTGGTGACTCCCCGCCGCACTAGATAAAATTGTTTGTGACTGCACTCGTTACTGACTGAATTTTATAGGTAATATGCTATTATGGTGTTATTTAGTCCTTTTTACTCATTTCTAGGTAGATTACGCGGCAAATTAGTATTTGTAGCTGCTATAAAATGAAGTAATAAAGGTAATGGCCTATAATGTAATTAAATTCTGATTTGTATCCTATAAATTACATGTATTGCTAAAGTAATTAATTAAATAATTAATAGTAATCTCCTTACTTGAATTACGGAATACGGAATACATCGTGAGGAAACCAACACACCATAGAGATCTAAAAAAAATATATCTATAGATATTGTAATATTTCTAAAACAGTAAGAGTCAGGTGGTAGAATAGTGGTAAGAATTAAGGTAGTCAACTGGTAAGTGGTAGAATACTTCGACCGGATCACTATTGGGAAGGACTTCTGCAGCATCAGCTTCTTTGGTATCTCATCAGATAACCTTCTCGCTAAGGCGATTGTAATCTTACTATGTTAAACCTGAAGCATCTTTATTGTTTTTTCCTACTTACAATTGGATAAAGTCTCACATATTGCATATTACTTACTATTTAAAACAGGCGAACCCCGTATGGTACCTACATACATACATACATGTCTTCACGTGAGGTCCTTTACGGAGTAGGCAGACGGCACAGAACGCCAAATATCTCTATCTTTGCAGACCTGCCATGCCGCATGGCTTTGCCCTAAATAAATTTGTCTTCAGAATTTCATTACTATATAGTAACATGACACGCCAGGTTTTTTTCCTGTAACATCGGTGATTCATTAATGTTATATATAGACATAATACTAAGTTTTGTAGATATCGGCGTTTTAATTTCCCGTCCTCTATTTTAATCGTTAATTAGAGATCATTCATGTTCGAATTTTAAAGTAATCTTTTTTAGAAAATATTATTTTTTATTATCTATGATACAAGTTCCTTAGCTGTGATTGATAGGCCTGGCAGATTCAATTTTAGAATTTATTCTGAGTCGGCGTTTAAAGATGAATGTTTGTTACGTAAAATTGGACACGACTTTATAATAAGCAGATAAATGAAGCTTTCAGTCGCTTAAGCGAATATCAAACCATCCCGTACTGATGTATTCCTTATCACATCTAAATATTTCATGCTGTTTTCCACTTTACCTGACCTCGTGGCGCCCGGCTGCGTTAGAATCCGAAAAACTACTGCGAATTCACAAAAAAATCATTTGACTGTAAAATAACGTTATCCCTAGCAAACGATCATTTCCAATGTTCTAGAATTTACATATTTCAAAAAACAGCAAGGTGACACGCTGAATATGGTGATCGGACTCACATTTCATAGATATAACGAATAGGTATCAGAGACGAATAAAAGTATGTCGGCGTGATATCGTCTTGATTCCTTGGAGCATGTTATCGACAGCTATGTTTGATCTTTTCTATTGATTTCACGATTACTTACATGTTTGGATTTTGATGGTATTATTTCAGTTTGTAGAAATGTTCTGTAGTAAAATTGTTGTACACGGAGAGAATATTCACGTTCTCTCAAGTTCGGACCTGAGTATGCAAGCTATACATACATATATGGAAAATCACCGAAACACATATTCCTCGCAGGTAACTGCCTTAACTGTATGGAAGATTCTAGATGTAAATGGAAGATTTTAGACGTAAATTGGAGATACTAGAAATATAAATACTTGAATGAAAGATAAGTACTCTAATTTGTTAGATAAATGATACAACGAACAAGTTCAGTCTAAGGAAATAATCTTTTGCAAAATTATCGGAACAAAGAAAGTTCGAGAAAGACTAAGTCAGTAGGTATTGTATCCTATGAAAAGGATACGACTCTTCGTTAAACCTAGTGAGCTGAAAAAGAATCTTCATTCTTATGATCATAACGTTTTAATGCTAATGTTTTTTTGTTCTGTTGGCACTCGGGCGTCCTCCTAAAATAATCGTACCTTACATTTACGTCAGCTATAAATCATCCCGAACAAGCTGAGATAAATCTCGCATTAAGCTCAGAAAGTGGCTTATAATGTTATTAAGCTGGTATAAGTCTAAGTATTTGTATTAAAAATAAAATTCGTATTGACACGGCTTTAAAAAAAAATTGGACTCATGTATGAACCACAAATTCCCACCAGTGGGCTCTAATACTCGTAAATAAAACTCTCTAATAACACTCTTAATAAAATAATAGTAACAATAATAGTTCTTAATAATAATACTCTTTCATCCCAGATAAATACGATAATGGTTAAAACATTGGTGAATACGATAACTTATAACAGAGATTTGTGATTTCAAGGAAATTTATAAAATGGTGATAAATTTGAAATAACCGCCTTGGAATATAAAAATAAGGTAAAACTTGCCTATCGTTCCCGTCCGTTGTTATTTTTTCCTCATCACAAATATAACAGGACCACGATCAAAGCTGCTGGGTTGAAATATCGCTATATTTATTTACCGTGAGTATGTGTATAAGTAATTTTTCTACAGACACGAATTTGTAGCCCAACGCGCAACGGCTTCAGCCTAGTCAACAAGTTCAAAACCGAGTTAAATAGACATAAAGCTCTTAAAAATATGTGCGATAGCTCATGACGGAATGACGTCTAGAAAAATGTTTTTTAAGGGTTTATTAGCGCGTAAAAAATTGCAATTGTTATTAACAAAATAAGATGAAAAAAGAAAGTTATTTAGTTTTTTTCTAAATAACTTAAAAACTAATAATATTTAAGAAATGTTGAAAAAAGATCCTGAAAGAAGAGGTAATTTCCAACAAAAAAAGTCCTAACTCGCGGAACTCCTATCTTTATTATTTATAATTTATCTACAACCCTGAAGATTCTCGCTAATTTTAAATCCTCACAAAACGAAATATTTATTAATTGGCACTGATAAGCAGGTGAATAAAATTTCGGCAAATAATCCTCAGTTGCATGTAAATGGCGAACCAATAGAAAGAGTAAAAGAGGCGCGTAATTTGGGTGTACTCTTTGATGAATCACTACGATTTGAAAAACATGTCGTAAATACAGTTAGAAACTGTTTCTATCGACTCAAAGTGCTATACAAAATAAGAAACTTTATCAGCACGGATTTGCGGATTCAGCTTTGTGAAGTACTAGTACTCGCCAAGCTGAATTACGCCGATGCAGTGCTTCGACCCAGGCTCTT
>DWJK01004530.1:0-11909 GCA_018248815.1 Croniades pieria auraria
TATATGTATAGAAAACCTTAATAAAGTAGTAAAAATGGTTAAACGATTTGAAATACTTGTTACGAATTATGATTCTTATGCGGAACGATTGACTGAATTTAAAATAAATCTTCAGTACTATCAACTTGCACCATATGTAAAAATGTAAAAAAAAAAACAAAACAGAAAACCAAGAATCATTAAATAGCGAAATTTTAATTAATACAGATGAACAAGAAGATATTATGCTCTTAAGTAAAGAAAATAATAAAAATTTTAATGGTGAAACTTTTGACCATTCTATTAAAAAAAGATGTCGGTGGAACGTTATTTCATATAGTTCCGATAGCGAATAAACCTATAATGAAACCGTTAATTTATTTGAAATAAACTGTTTTTGTAGTTCACATGCATGTTTCTTTTTTAATTTCCGTAATTTAGTTTGATTTGATGTATTCTGAAGTGGAGACCGCGACTTGGCAAACGTAGCGTGGGACGCCCTCCAGCTAGGTGGACTGACTATATACGCAGAGTGGCTGGCAGTGGTTGGATGCGAAGAGTAGAAGATCGAGCTCAGTGGCGTACCATTGGAGAGGCATATGTCCAGCAGTGAACGGAAGCAGGCTGATGATGATGATGAGTTTGATTTTCATGAAACGTACATATTTCGTTAATAATATAGTTTTTTCTTAATATTCGATTTAAACCCTTTTAACGAGAAAAGTTAAACATGAATAATTTATACGTAGCGCGTAATACGGGGTCGTAAAAACGCATTATACGGGAATACTCCTACAACACGTTTTCCTATAACGCGGAACCAGTCTACCGTGTTAAAGGAGGGATTACTGTATATATAAGCGAACTACCACTGATTCAATGTACCTACCAATATACACTTCTTCCAATGTGTTGTAATAGAGAGTATAATTTATTGAAGCTTATTTATACTCTCTTATCAGCGTTTTATTTCTTCTTGGCTTTTATAATTACTATACTAACCATTATTTATTTCACACGTGTTTACTTTTATTTACACGTGTTATACGTGTATGTAAGTATACGTTATAGATGCGTTTGTTACACTCGGTAGGTGGCGCTGCTATTTGTATCTCGCAGAACAATTTTAATGACATTTTTGTGGACTTTCGAGTGGGTCCCTGCAAGGCTCGAATTCACAAATGGACCCGGTAAGTGGCGCTGCAGTCGGTGTCACCAAATTTAATTTCCTGAACAATTGACAACATTACATAGTTTTGAGCGATCTTTTCTATGTTTATAATTTTTTTTACACAAACGTGGATTCGTAAGAAGTAATTACGGAATCATGAAATTAAAAAGTTTAATTTTTAATTTAAATTAACATATTTACTGTAAACTGCTGTTCCGGACAGGACGACGTCTGCCGGATCCGCTAGTACTCATATAAATAACGTGAATATTAGTATTATTCAGCACCAACGAATTGCGTAGTAATTACATCCCTGTTATGGAATAATTAAATGGAGCTGGTAACGAATGCCCTTTTTGAATTATAACTTGTTTGATTGACAACAATTTGACACTTTGTGTTGGTTGACGTTCAGTTATACTTTGAATTTGTTATTTATTCAGTTATCAGTTATCAACGTGTCGGGTTCAAAGTCAAAAATATACTTAATACTGTTTATTACTTTTCAAAATGGTGAATGGTCTTGTGGCTGGAAGACTTGCGCTAGTTACAGGCAAGTATACTCGTTAATTTACTAAAAGTTTAGTTTTTCATATAGAACAAGTCATATAAATTGATGAGATGATGACCGCTACTTGTCTCATACATTAAACTATGAGAGGAGAAAGAAAATTTAGTGTGACTAAAAATATGGGTCTAATAATGTACTAATAATTAAAGTCTATATTTAATAAGTACAAAGTTTATTCGGACGTTCCAATAGTAAAAATCAGGTATTGTATTATTATAGGATTTGTAATATTAATTAAAGACAAACTGTTATTTAATTCGTATGATGTAAATAATATTATTTTAGACAATAACTTACCTTAGTTCAGTAACTTGTTTTAGACAGTAGCTTTATATACTTAACAGCAGGAATCTTCCTTTAGAAGTTAACTTTAAATTTTTTAATCAAATTGATGTAGGTTTGGAATCAGAGGTTGTAAGGATTCATCAGTTACGATACAGCCTGACACATTGTCACTTACATTCCCTACTTCAAAATCGAAATGGACATCAATTTCATCACAGAATTGTTACAAAAATTGTTATGTCCGCTTTCATAAGTATCTTTTGAAAATAAGTTTATATTATCCAGTATTGTACTAATTTGATAATTGCCACAGTATTTATTTGTTACTTGTGGATAAATTCTCTCCCTCTATAAACCCAGAGTCCTGGATTTTAATTGATCAGACTACTAAAATATGAACTGGAAGTAGAGGCAGATGTTAGTGAACAATCTATATCTAACAAGTTAAAAGTCCTTGCAGTCCTTAGCAAAGTTTAGATGTTTTAAAAGAATTGACTACTAAATAAAGGAGTCTGAATTGTAACAAGACTTTTGAAAATATGCTTGTTAACACTGATATTATCTACATTTATAAACAATTATTAATCTTTATTTAAAGCTGGGTGCTGCTAAATCAAAAGTTGTAAAATAAATATATTAAATAAGTGAAGAGATCTTTGTTTATTTTTTTATCATTGTAGGTGCTGGTTCTGGCATTGGTCGAGCTGCCTGCCAAGTGCTCTCTAGAGAGGGTGCCACAGTGATAGCTGCAGATAGAAACTTGGATGCAGCTTTGGAAACTATTAAAAGACATACAGCTCTTGCAAGTGGTGCTAATGGTAAATATTAGGTCCTTACATAATACATATGAAAGTAGTGTTTTATATGGAGAAAATGAAATGGAAAAAAGATATGAAATAATATATTTAATCAATCGAAATATGTACCTTTACTATCTATGCACTTTCGCCATTTCATAGGTAGTTCATTGATTCCTTTGCTGAAAAAATTGTGGGAGTGAGTATCTATAAATTCATTGAAGGTGATTTGGATTGCCTCATCGGAGTTGAGTTTTTTCCTTAGTAAGAAATTGTCCAAATGCTGAAAAAAATGGTAATCTGTTGGACCAAGGTATGGGGAACATAGTAGGTATTGGAGACATTCCACCCGCATCTCCAACAATTTAGCAATTGTCTGTCTTGAAGTATGGGGTCTAGCCTTGTCGTGAATCAGCAATGGGCTGGCGCAATTGAACAGTCTCGGTTGTTTAACAGCTAGCTTTTCCATCAAGATTTCCCATAGTTGACAATACACTTCTGGAGTAATCGTCTGGCCAGATCTTAGGAAGCTGTAGTGTCTGACACCAGCACTAGACCACCAAAGGCTCACCAGTATTTTTTTCTGAGTTAACTTTCGTTGAGGACAGGATTTGGCTGGTTCGCCTGGGTTCAACCATTGCGATGAACGTTCCTGATTGTTGTACAGGATCCACTTTTCATCACAAATAACGACACGATTCAAAATTTCATCGTTATTGTGACGCAGGACTTAACGCGTGTTTAAATAATAATAATAATCGACCCATTAACATTCCACTCTTGGAATATGGGTCTCCTCTCATATTGAGAGGGTTAAGGGTTAAGGAGGGTTAACGCGTGTTTGTTGGTGTGCTTTACTTAATTCATCTTGTGCTTCACTTATCGAGCTTTTTCTCTTTTCCGATTTGTTTTAAATGTAAATAACGCGATATTTCAAGTTTTCCATCTTGTGAATCGAACGAAGTCAAAGAAAAGTTAAATGGCGGAAATACAAATGCTTACAAAGTTCGAAACAAAAATACACAAGCCTAAATTTGAAATTTATTTGTATTTTGGATTCTAAGCCAAACCCTAAATATTTGAGGTGTAAATGGCTAGTTCATCAAAACTCTAATTTCATATCTAAGGACCTAAAAGTATATACATATATAGTTAATGCATTATTATTGCCATACATTTCTGTAACATGACTGCCCAATCAATCAAAAATATGTTATTAATATTTGCTCTACATTTGATTAAAGATGTTGGTGACCACTCGGCAATGGAGTTGGATGTGTCTGATACTAAATCAGTCCAGGGGCTCCTAGATAACATAATGAAGGAATATAAAGCTCCACCAAGAATTGTTGTTAATTCAGCAGGTATTACAAAGGATAACTGGTTGCTGAAGATGTCAGAAAATGACTATGACAGTGTTCTTGATGTTAATTTGAAGGTCAGATGGTATTTAAAATTTATGAGTTTGCTTTTATGAAACGATTACTAGGTGCACATGTTGCTCATTTTATTAATCTTTGTGGCAGAACTGCCTTTTAATTAAACAGAATACAATTGCATCAGTATTTTAAAAAAGACTGCAGGAAACATATTTATCTTGGGAAAAATACCAAACAACACATATTTTATCTTCACAGGGAACATTCCTAGTGATGCAAACCTTTGCAAAGGCAATGACTGAGGCATCCATTCCTGGTTCTATAGTAAATATATCAAGCATTGTAGGAAAATATGGTAACTTAGGTAAAAAAAAATTTCAGAAGAAATTATTTTATACTTTTAATAAATATTTGCTTTAAAAAGCAAATCATAACATTTTCATTCATAACATCTCATTTTCTACTCTCCTTTACTAGTCATTAATGTAGAATTATTATTTTGTTCTAATACATAACTCTTAAACATGCTGTTGGCGTTATTTGTCATTAAAGAACAAGAAATATAAATGTTCTAACAGAAATTGTATTTTTTTAAGGTCAGAGCAATTATACAGCCAGTAAAGCTGGAGTTGTAGCTATGACTAAAACCGCTGCAAAGGAGCTAGGGAAATTTAATGTTAGGTAAGGGTCAATCACTGATTGCTTGTGAAAGACTCATGTCAACTTACAGTTATTTTGAATTTTTCCTATTACTATTTTATGATAAATGTTGTTATTTTAAAAAAGGATCATGATAAAAGGGTATAGAAACCAAAATAAATGAGCACTCCAAATTTCTCATTCTCTCTTTCACAGTAAGCCAGAGGAAGCTTGAGAATAAATGTGTTTAATAGTTTTTGTGCTCATTGCAAGCTTATATAAAACATATTTTATCACATTGATAAATAAATAACGAATTTTTTTTACTTTCACAATATATCAGTTTTTATTTTTATTTACCAGGGTGAATGTAGTGTTACCAGGGTTTATCAATACGCCAATAATCAAAACAGTGCCTGAAAAAGTTATGACGATGATGTTAATGATGGTGCCTTTGGGAAGAGTGGGGGAACCAGAAGGTAAAAAATTTTTTTTTATATGCTCTATGGGTGGCAAACCCATTAGGGTGTGGAAGATTGTTCCTCATTTCCATGTCAATCTTATATTGTCTGCAACACAATAAAGTGGAACAAAGTTAAGCATTGTTTTACAGCCAAAATAAATAGCTGTAGAAGCAATTTATCATTGAACCACCATTATTATTAGTGGTAGTGTCTGAAATCTAGTTACAACTGAAGGAGCATATTACATAATATTGTGCAGGCTCGTCCATATTTTATAAATTGCTTTGATATTAATAATAAATATGGTATAAAAAAATTGTAACTTAAAGTAATGAGATACATATGTAATTAGTCCCTTAATTTGTTTTTAGAAATAACATAGCATAATTAAAATCTACTTCTTTATTTCTTATTTAATTTTTTCATTTACTTATTTTTATTTATTTACTTTGTACCATTCTGTTCTCTTTATTATTATGTACACCTAGCCCCTGTTCCACTATGTCTTAACTGCTCCAAAGTTTCTTGTCTGAAAGTAATTGTTAGTGATAAGACTACCCAATTGTATTGTCCTGTACCTGGTTGTCTTTTCACTATTCCTTCTGTATGGTATGATATACAATAAATGACTATTATTAACATTTTTTAGATTTGTTCATGTTTGTTCTGTTACAGAAGTTGCAGAGGTGATTGCATTTTTGAGTTCAGACAAAAGTTCATTTATGACTGGAGCTGCCATTGATGTTACTGGAGGATTTTAACTTTAATCTAGTCAGTTTTATATGATTTTTAACATATGGGTTCGATATTATGGAATATTTACAATTTTTTAATGAAAATATTTTTGCTACAAATATAATATTACATCCTAATAGGTTTAAGAGCACATTAAATTTTAATCAGATGTACATGTATAGTTACCAGCGACGATTAAAAGAATAATTATAGTATATGGATGTGTTTGACGGCCTCGTTATCGAGTGCTTGCAAGCGCGAATGCGGATCGGGAAGTTCTGGGTTCAAATCCCGGGTCGACTACTATTGGATTTTTCTAATTTAGAATTTCTAGTAGTGACTCAGAGTCTGGATCCCCATGCCCAGTGTATGGCAATAAGCTCACCACCACCTATTCCATCGTATATAAACATAATTGGTGAAACGTGGGAGTGTACCACACTCCTCTGCCTACCCTTTCGGTGATTATAGGCGTGATATTACATTTTCTGGATATGTATTTCTTAACATCAAATACATATTCATGTGACAATAATTCTATTCTATAGTAAGAGAATATCATAATAGTTTGGGATCACTTTTAGGTAAAGATTTCCTTGGGATAGGCCAGGTGATGGGGGGGATGCTTGGGATAGGAGTATGAGTACTCTTAAAGATAACTTTACTCTTATTGATAGTTGTATGTACATATGAAATCATAATATGGAAGATATGTATATGTTTTAAGGAAAAGTAACAAAAGACCAATCCACATTATATTTTAAAGGGGTGGAAGGTACCTAGGTCCTAGGTTTGGTATGATTATATAAAGTTCTTGTGATATTTTTTATATAACAAGGTTTCCAAGTAAAATATTGTGTTATCAAATTGTAAATTAATGTTTTTGTCAGCATGGCCATTAATTCAACATCAAGCTGCACTTGTCGAGAGGTTTATTTTTAATAATGTAAAGCACAAAATTCCATGTCCATTAGCGTAATGATAATTGTTAATTTTTTATAATTTGCCTTGGGTGATGTAATATTTTGTTATGGAGGTATCAGATTTTTTTTTAATTTTAGCTAAATTTAAGTCAGTGTTGTTTATTTGATTTGTCTTTGATGATATTTTAAAAATTATAATAGTTATGTCTTTTAATCATGGTTTTAATTTGTATAACCTGATTGTTTGTTTGAAGAATATCATTAATCTGAAATTTGGGACAAATCTTCATTTATACTCTCTAATGTTACTATAATGGAATACATTTGTATTTTATAATATCATATACATGTAATCGTGATTTTAAAATTTTCAATAAATGTTGCAGACTTTGTAATATAGTTTTTTTTTTACCTTAAAATAAAAGACGGTAGAAATCCTAATGGACTAGGATTAAACATATTCTAGAATGTTGTTAAGTTTCTTCTGTTGAAATACATTAATATTGAATGGGTTCAGCTCTTAATATTTTTGCCAAAATACAATTACTACAGTTTTGCATTAATTGTAGGCTTTGCGTTTTAAATATTTTTTTGTAATCAATGTACATACAGATACACAACTAACTTCTAATCAATTGTTTATTTAACATTCTTTTTAGGTATATTTTTTTTTAAAGCCGCTTTATTTTTCTGTCTCTTATCTTTCATGAAGGTTCTATATTCTGTCTTTCTTTTTTGGTCTACAATCTCTTTGTATTTCTTCTTGTTGTACTTCTGGAACTCTGCATCTGCTAGTAGTTCATCAACTATAGTCCTTTTCCTATCTTTCTTTGTTATTCTCTCATTAACATGATCCAATGCTGAATCCATTATTCTGCCCACCTAGAAATGATGCAATACATTATAGAAACAAAATACTTGTGGAGTTTGCTAAAAAAATGTTTTATGGTTAGTGTGGTCTACTGTGTATACATCACTTGTATCAGCACAGAAAATGGTAACACTTAAGTATTGCAGCAGGAATTTGTATTAATATCAAAACCAACACTTAATAAGAAAATTCCTTGCAATACATTTAATATTAGGGCTTTGAGAAAGTGTTTCTCAATTCAACCCCATCATAAAAATAATACGGATAAGAAATACAGGAAAAGCTCATTATTCGCGGAGGATACGTTCCAGAAATATTCCGCCAGTACAGAAACCGCGAACATGGAATGGTAATTAGTACAGAATCATAGGGGATATGTCCAAGGTTCCAAAAAAAGCAATACGCATGTTAAAATAAAGTGAATTTATTGACAAATTAGCGATTCAAATTAATCCTTATTGTCAAGTTTAGGCAAAGGTATTAATTTAGTAATTTTTTCTTGCTTCGTCACTTTTAAAGCTCCTTACGGTTATTATACTGTACAGTAAAAGCTCCGTTTTCACGGTTATTATACTGTACAGTAAAAGTTCCTTATTCAGGGTTTCCTTATTCATGTTTTCAATATTAGCGGGTGAAAAAAGTTCCCAACCCAGTTCCTGTATTCGCGGCTAAAAATCTTATTCGCGGATCCAATTGGTGAACACAAAAAGATTCGGTGTCTTTTATTAACGGGTCGGCATCCTTTGAATACTGCGGGCACGTGTCGAGGCGGTTTGTATAAGGATGTAAACGAATGGACTAATATCAAACTAAAACAAACTAAGAATGAATGTCTAATTAACTCTGATTATTTCATGAAAATTGATCCATCTCTATGAAAAGGAGCTTTATTTTTAAAAGGCAATTTTTTTGTGCTTCATTTGAATATCAATCTCAATTTATACATCTTTTAAAAGTGACGAAGCAAGAAAAATTTACTAAATTCTTTAAACCTTTGCCTAAAGTTGACAATAAAGATTGATTTTAATTGCGGTTTCCGTATTCGCGGCATATTTCTGGAATGTATCCCCCGCGAATAAGGACATTTTACTACCCTACTTATGTAAGACATACAGTTAATGCTTTGGTAATACTGAAATATAATTTGTTATATTAGACATATTAGTACTTAGTGTATATGCAATCTTGATTTTAAAACATGTGGTAACATTACATTACAGTATTGTTCTTTGTATGAAAGAAAGTACTACTTTTTTTAGGTTTTGTCAGTGTTTTAGGATCACGGTGATGTGTTAATCATGTATGATTACATAACCAGCTAATAATAACAGTAATAACCTACAAAGTACTGATCACAATGTACTAACCTGGAAATATTTTGGTAAAACTTCCATATCGTTCTTCTTGTAGAAGTGCTTTGGGTCCAATGCTGATCTCATTTTGAGAACATTTAAGTCATTTTTCAGTTCTTCCGTAATCTCTGGAGCCTTCATGTCAAACCATCCTGGTCCTTTGCTCTTTTGCCTTTCTCTCTGTGATTTTTTTTAAACGGTTAGATAATTCTGGATTACCATACATTTATAAAATATGTGTTTAGATGTAAAACTCATGCAGTTTCGACATATTTAAAAATTCAGGATAGAATGCAGTGCATTTTTATAATTATAGGATCAATCTTTATCCATTTAAGATTTCATAGAGCCTGAAAATTTAAGCTATCATACTTTAAATATGGCATGGAAGAATTTTGAATTGATTATAAGGTAATTAGTGTGTTGTATAGTTTTACAGATAGTAGACAAGTCTCTGAAATACTTTATAATCCAGTATTTGTTTGTGACTTTTACTAATAGAACAAATCTGATGCAATCAAGAGTTATAACATTTGTGATAGGAAATGGACGGCAGTAGATATTAGTATGGATGAACTGGGAAAGTGTGTCTTATACCAATTTACATCATGAACCAATGACTACTTTAACAATTAGTGTTTCAGTTATAAGGTTATCCACATGTGTTATAGAGGTGACCATCTTGGTACATGCAAGTCATAACACAACTGTAATCAACTTTGACTGGGTCAAAGACTAATCACATTCATGGTTCCATGATGTAACTGGTTGAATGATACTAATGGTCACTATTCTTGCTGTTCTGTCACCAATTTAACACATAATTAGTAATCTTATTAACAACTTATTCCAACTGATATTAACACTGCTGACTGGTAATGAGCTTACTCGTCTTTTCATAACCAACCGTTGCTAACTGGTGATGAGTTAACTCATCATTGCACTTGCATTATCTATTTCAATTTATAACACCCAGGGCAATTTAGTATATTGCAAATAGCGTATCATGTTTAGGTTATAAAACAGACATAACTAAAAAAAAGACTTTTCTTGATATTTATGTTTTTATCACAATTTTAGCAGAATTCCAGAAAATTTAACCACGACAGAACATATTGGCGAAGAACTTTTCAATGAATTATTTGTGGGTAGTTTATCTGATTGTCTGAGTGATTTCGAAATGAACTGTAGTGATTTGGAAAGTGATGAATCTGACATTTTACCACAAAACAGCAAAAAGGAATGTTATAGAATCTGATAGTGAGTGATTTTGAAGATTGGAATGAAAATGACTACACCTTCCTTGGAGAATTATTCAAACATTTCCGGGTAACTGTATTATTATTATTGGCTTATTTAGAATGTTTTGCGTCCATATTCGATTACGAAATAATAGCCGGTAACATGACAACAGTGTTAACAGTCCTATTCAAGAAAGTTTGCAGACATGTGTACTCTTCACTTAATAAATCACAGTATAATATCAAGGGTACCTTTCTCATAGCTTTCAATTTTTTTTCACTAATGTTATAGTTCGGAAGCCTTGGCTCCTTTTCTATTCCAGGTTTCAGAACAGACTTTTGCATCTCTTTTTCAACATCAACACCTCCAAGATTTGATTTCAGTTTTCCTGTTTCGAGATCTAATTGGTTAAAATGGAATAGCTTTCCTCTCTTCTTCTTTCTCTTGTTGATAACACAACAGTTAGTCCACAACATTTCACGAAAGAAATCATCAAATAGATTGTCTATTTTCAGGTTATGCAATTTGTTTTGTAATTCTTCTTCTGCAGACATCTGGACATCTAATACTTCTTTTGTCTTATTAAACAACTCCAGTATGGCTTGGGTTTTGTCATCTTTGTCTGAAAATTACGAAAATATAAGCCTTAAAACCACCACTATCAATACGTACGACATTAAAAAAAATACCGAATGTAACTAAGTCTATCAAGAAACCAGTTTGGACTGCAAAATTATGTTAAGCAATATAAAGTGAACTAATAATAATATAAAGAAAATTAGTAAAAAAGTTTTTATAAAACTAACCTACAAACGGTTTGTCGTCTTGATCAAAGAGTTCTGTTTTATGTTGCAGTTCGTCATCACCCACTGTATCTATTATAAAATCCATTTTGAGTTTGTTTTTGTTTTACTTATATACACGAAAAATTACATGAAAACCATTGATTTCGGGCAAAACATTGCTCTTATTATAGTCACATTTATTTCTGCTATGACAGAGAGTAGTGACATTGTTGTAGAATATTGCCCGTGTGACACGGGCCGTGTCTACAGAATTTTTTTTTTATAACATTTTAAAAAAGTGTTTCTCATGTGTTTTTAAATTAAAGCCGCGCTTTACACAAATAGATCAAACGTTTGTTTTCACTTAAATTTAGTTTTTAAAGTAAATGAATGACAATGATTAAAAACAAGGAGAGTATTAAAACGCAAAGATAAAAGTTCATTTATATGATAATAGATGACGCTATTCATTTCCTGAATCACGCTAACGTTTGGTTCTTGTAGATTGTATAAGAGGGTTGAGTCGAGAAATTTGCGTTTGCCATCAGAAGGGTCTTAACTGACTCGACTGAACAGCGAGTGATGAACTCGGATATGATCTCGTTGATTACACTCCGCTCGCTCGCGTCTCAATTATCGCAGAGGCGCGAGTCGAAAATCTGACGCTGTTTTTGGCCCTTAATTAGATGAATGTGTGATGTAAATAATAATACAAA
>DWJK01004531.1:0-11909 GCA_018248815.1 Croniades pieria auraria
TGTAGCGACCAGACGTGACTATATAATAACATTAATAGTATAAAGTAACGTTCAGTAGCTAATCAGCAACTGAAGCACCCTTCGGCCGCTCTCCACTGCATACTCTGTGTCCGATCGGGCGATGTAGGGGCGGAGGGGACAGGCGGGGGGTGTTTAATTAGAGCGGACCGCGGCGCCCGCGTAGCCCGAACTCACCCGCTGCTTCTAAACCTTTGTCTTGCGTCTCTTTGTTAGCCGATTGATTCCTATTGTAATTAATAAGGTGGCACAAGCTTTTGTCCAACCTTTGAGTTACCAACTAGGTACAATCGCTGCTTATTTCCATTGTGCTGCTGTGATTCTAACAGGAAAGCTCTCTGACAGATGTGCGTGGAAGATTCTAGAACGGAAGCAAATGATAATTTCAGGTGATGCGTGAACAATTACGCATATCTTACATTGTTAAGGTCCGTTCTTACCGTCCCGCACGAGAGGTTTTTTTTTGGTTATAATTTTGTGCTGTACGAAAGTGAATATGATCTCAAATCATATATTCAATCTATTTGTTGTGGTACAACAGTCAGTGTGAAAACTTACTGATTAATATATAACCTTACTTGTATGCGGATTAAGTAATGTTAACTCGCAAAAGTCGTTTTTTAATGATGACTGATGTAAGAATTTCTATTAAAGGAAAAAAAATAACGTCAGTTACTAGAATCTTAGCTAATCTTCGTCGTCAGAAATACTATCTCTTTACCAATTTCTGACACAAAACAGCTGTGATTGCAATATTGTGTAGTGGTTCAAAGGATGTGGTAGACAGACACGAAATTTTTTTACTTCCAAACTATTTTGAATTTAGTGACTGATGTATATTGAATGTTATGATAATTTAATTCCTAAGAAATAAAAAATATAAAACGATTAACTATTGTTTTTTCATCAACAACTTCCAGCTCAGCAATCAAAGTAATTAACCAAAGGTTTAGCTGGTCAATCGATATAACACACTTATTTATAGTAGGTATATACTCACGTTCACTCACGAGGCCCGAAGCCGAGGATTTTTTTTTCTATTGTGAGCTACTCTTTTCCAGCCAGTTATCGGGAGTGCGTTCACATCTTTTTAACTTTTACCTCTCAACGGTACCTTGGATATCCAACCTGGCGTTTCCAGTCGGACGTCTAAAAAAATCGATATAACAGTTTATGAATAATATTTCAGTTGTATCTTGAACAGTGCGACATCGCAGCGACGCTAGAAGTGTCGTAAAATAACGAACAATGAAAATCCACCTTAACCTGTTCCGATTGGCGTCTATTTCTTTGTCTCGGATCCACTTGTTACATAGCTCTCTCATACTAAGATATACACATATATGTAAGAGTATTGTAATCTTTCTCCTTATGATCACATGCTTGATTTGAATGTAATCGAGCGTAGGATGTGCTGAGGTTTTAATTAGAACGCAGGTCACTCACGAGACTCTCGAGAGTGGCGAGTGGATTTCTAAGGGATTTCCTTGGTTGTGGGCATACAGAGATGCTTATATCGGCTTATCTGTGCCCGGTGGATGGCATTAGCCTCAACACCTATTCCATGTGGGACGTAAACGTAACTGGTGAAACGTGAGAGTGTACTACACTCCTCTACCTACCCCTTCGGGGAATACAGGCGTGATGTAACGTTTTTACGTTTTTTATATTGAATTATGTAAGGCTATCATTAACAGGTTACAAATTAACCAAGGGTATATCATAGAAAACGTACTACATTTGGATATAATCGATTGACCAGTTGATTGAATGGTTAGTGGACCTGACTTTTGAGCTACGAGTCGTTGGTTCGATTCCCAGCCATGACAATGTTTGCACGATGAGCACAAGTGTTTATTTCTATGCCTGGCTGTAGAAAGAATCTATGTATTGTTCGTTGGAGACACATTTATTTACTGAAAAATAAATTAATTTTTCTAGTATTTTGTAGACTTTGGTTCCGCAGCTCTCAATGTATTTTCCTCGTATTTTTTCAGCACCCATTTGATACATTATCACATAGAACAATTTGCCAGTAAAACCTTAGATCTAAACACCTACAACGGTGTTTCTCAGAACAACGTACACGGGGCACAACAATAATTATCAATGTGCTATTCTCGGATTTCGAACCTCGCTCGCTTATATACAAGCTGTATGTACTGCGACGTCAGTACATAGTGTAGAGCCAAGCCTTATGTACATCATGCTTGAGTGCCGACGTCAGCTGTGCAGCGCCCGCCCCGCCCCCTCCGGCGATTCCTTGAACTCCTCGGATCGTCACTAAGAAGGAGTAACCGAAGCCGTGTTCTCGAATAGAATTAATCGTCACCGAACGCGTTCATAGGATCGGATGGATCGGATGGATCAGATGGAATATATACAACGGATTGGATGAAATCTTGACAGAGATCCGGATGGTATTTGACCGTGGATTTAATAGACGCAGTAAAGTTCCTTCGTCGGACGTTTCGTAGCAAACAGAAAATATACTTAATAATTTGTTGCAAGTATAGTTATATGAATTTTTTGTAACATAATTATGTAAATGTAAAAGAAACCCTTTGATATATTCTTAATGTTTAAATTAGTTTGACTTGCCGATGGTCTAGTGGTTACACACAAGACTGTTGATCAAGGGCGTGGATTTGTGTCCGGTATACTGCAATAAGCTCACCTCCTGCTACATGGGTTATATAAAATAATCGGTGAATAATACGCGTCCTGCACTCCACTGCCTACACCTTCAGGGAAACATAGACTCGATATTAGGTTTAAAGTAGGTAGCTGGAAATTTATTAGAATTTCGCACAGATCGTTCAAATACCAAAGCCCGTTTATCACCGGCTATCAGCGTCCTTCAATAAATAAATAACAGTTCAGCTCCAATTTAGCAGCGATAAAGCACGGCGAACGTTATTTAATTACCTGTTACAAGCGAGCCGAGCGGACACAAGAGCTCCAACATAACCCTCCAAGCGCGCGACCCGTTTAAACATTCAACATGACCGCGGGCGGGTCTTGTGGACCCCTTTGAAGATATTCGCCTTCATTAGCACGGGGCACGAAGCCGAGGCTCGAGTGACCCGTGGGGACGTGCGGCCAGCTAGTAATTGCGACCGTGTGTTGAACGCTAGTTACAGTATAATCAAAGTTTCGCTAGTAGTAGCCAGTAGACGCTTTTCGGATTTAATTACTACATTGGTGTACACGTGAATGGTCTAGATATAGCGGGCGATTACGTGTTATGGGTTATTATTATTATTAACTTAGCAGTCTAATATAAAGTTTATAAAAGTTTTTTAAAATATCCTTCACCACCAAACCCCTTAAACGTATCCATTAGAAGCATGTTTATTATTTAAATATTATAATTCATAAATATCTATTTGTATATAGGTGTGTATGTATGTACGTAGATTTTGTTCTATCTATGAGTTGCAAAGTTCCTATGTAAAAAATTAGCAGTAATTTTTTTTAATATCTATTGGCGACATCTTCTAATTTTTAAAGCTATGAATTATAATTCTTCATTCTATTTTATGAATTCTGAATTTAAAATAACTATCATATTACTGAGCATTATTATTTAGCAAATTTCTAAGTCGCGTTCGCATGGCTTGTTTTATTTTAGAACATTGACAATGAATTGACATTTATTTAGCCGTCTATCCGGTCTGGGGAGTAATAGATAAATTTGCGTCCCGAACTTTAACGGCTATCATTAATAGGAGCGAGCTTAAAGGCCCCGGCGCGACGCGGTCCTTCTTTTACTATCGCAAGCCGCGGCTCTGAAATCCCCACATTTGTATCAAGTGGGCAAATAAAGAAGAAAACAAGTTAGATGGAGTGGAGCCGGACCGCGTTCGCGACTAATTAACCCTCCCCCAACGGGGGTGGCATCGACCCCCTTTCGGCGGTGGGGGGTTGACCCCGCGTAAAAAATATGCGACTCTCGCGAGACGCCATGCGACGGCTTTAAGAATTCCAAGCGCCGAGTGCACGCTTATTGAGCGGGTTTTTTTAGTAGTTCGCTTTGTTCCCGCTGCCCCCAATGTGACTTTTCGCTGATAAGTTTTTAAACGTGCTGTCGATATACTAACATGTGTTAATTAAGTAAAAAATAATTTCTTGTGTCTTATTGCAATAAACATATTATTGTCAAATTTAGGTTTTTGGATATTAATGCAATAAAGATTGCATTAATTTATTTACAGATAACTGATAAGCCAAAGAGTATTTAAACACTATTTAAATGAAAATGAGTAATAACTATCACTTGTTATAAGGGTGAATGTGAATTCGGGACAGATCTTAGGATGTTAGAGTTCTTCATAATGTTCCCAAAGTCAAATTAGGTCGGTTAACCCGCAGTTCAGTACGTGCAATCTATTGGCCTTGAGACTTTATTCTGCGACAAAATTATGCCTCATAGTAGTAATTAAATTGAAAGATAGAATACAAAAAATCGTTGCTTACGACTTACTCAATCCTCGGAGCTAGACATATTTTTCTGATTTGCATATTAAAGATACAACATCACGCCTGTAATCTCCGAAGAGGCAGGCAGAGGCACTCCTCTGTGGTACACTCCCACGTTTCACGAGTTACGTTTACGTACCATAGAATAAGTGGTGAGCCTATTGCCATACACCGGGCACAGATCCAGACTCCGAGTCATTCCTAGAAATTCTAAATTAGAAAAATTCAATAGTGCAAGACCCGGGATTCAAACCCAGGACCTCCCGATCGGTAGTCGCGTTTGCAACCAACTCGACCAACGAGACAGGCGTATTAAAGACTTAACAAAATAGACGGCGTCGGCAACATTCTTCTCCAATTATTCGATGAGTACATAAATAGATTACGAGATACAACTACAATATAAATGACATCTCATCAAAGATTCTAATTTGACACGCTTTGACAACTGCCTGTATTTACTACTGTATGTAAACCTGTTTTTATTAATTAATATTGGATGTCACATTATGTCAATTATATTTATAGTCATACGCATACCACTTCTTTTCCGAGGTCATGAAGCCTATTAACTGACCCTAAGGTCGACTTCTATCTGAAAGGAGCACAACATAAAAGATATTAAAATATATTTTTTCCACTTAGTGCTCAATTGCTTGGCATAAGTAGACTCGTGACCCATGGAGAGAGAAGAGATTTGTCAGGGTTGAGTCAGAATATGAACATTATAAGAAATCGCACCTTGATATTCTGTTTCTTAAGGAAAGACAGATTTACGATTGGTGTAGATATTTCTTGGAGAAACGCAAACTGGACGGAAAAGTAACGGACGAAAAGGTTCTTTATATACGTATGTACTAGTAATATATGTGTGTGTATGTACTTGAAATGATCTTTTGCGTAACAAAGGAAATTATTCTCCATAAAAACGCCCGATCGATGTACGGCGCATTTACGACTACGTCAGATGTCGTTACCAGGGCGCGCAGGTGCTGGTCGGTGATTATTTTCCATCCACTATTTGCTTCCAGCTCTTGTAACATTTTGCCTATAATTTCTTTCGTCCATTACTGTTCACTTGGGGATAAACGCAGGTAATGTGCCGATAATTGACAACGAATTTTTAATGAAGTTCGTTTTCAATTTAATTTAACGATTTAGTTCCACATTTCCTTTAAGGAGTGGAACACTGGCAGTGACTGTGCTTCCGGACACATATAACCTAGAACTCTTCAGAACAAGGGTGAATAGGCATGCGTGCTAGTCCTGAATGCTCCATCTTAGCACGTACATATCTGCTCTTACCATCAGGCGGAATCGCTTCTAAACCCTAATATAACATATGATAAAAATGTGGCAAATTCTCGTGCGGACCTGCGGTCTATAAACATATACATTCAATTTTAAAAATCGATATAAATACATTTTGTTTATAAGTTTAATTTCTCTATAAGTGAATTTATTGTAAGTTCTTTAGAGAAATAAAGTCTTAAACCATAAACCATAAAATAACTAACTTGTCTCATGATCATCCTTGCTTTGCTACCTCTGAAGATTATCTGTGAAGACCCAGTTGAAATATTAGCCTTATTTTGTTACGGTAGAAATCCTTACAAGATATCCTAAATCTTGGAAGCGATGATAGGTTAAACAGAATTTTTCCATTAGATAGCTCTAGGAGTTAGGAAATTCTAGGACCTTCTGGTGCCGACAATTTCCTACAGGATATACGAGTACATTTGTTTAATAAGTATGTTCTCTATTGGGAATGTACTGGCACATACCCAGCTGTCCAATATTGAATCAGATCAGATATGCAGTCTATAAGGAACCAATCAAAGATGCGATGCTTTCCCTAGGGATTTATTCCAATGCTTGTTGTGTGCGAGAACAGTTCAAATGTTGCTACTCTGCTATCATAAGAAAACGGTAGGACTACGTCCAAATTCGCATTGAAGAAGATTTAAAATCAGCCGAACAATCCGATGGAGTAGTCAATCTCAACCGCAGTTTTAGGGTGGACCCATATCTAATAGTGAGAAGATAAAGGATTGTAATAAGTGCAGAATTGTTCGATACATCTTTTGTTCTACTGCCATTTCCATTTGTACTTAAGTAAGCCGTCTCTTATGAGCACATTGGACTCGTTGATCTAGACTTAATTTCGATAGGTGATGTAATAAATACATCGGCTAGAAAAATAAGTGTTGAGCATTGTTTGCTTAAAGACATTTTCCGTATAGTTCGAAAATAGCTTAGCGTAGCCAAAAATTGAAGTCAAACTTTTTCCTCATTTTCTATATCTGCATAAATTGAACAGGTTGTCTGGTTTTCTAAGGCGAGGATAGTTTGCTGGAAATATTGCAATAATCTGATAACTATTTTACTATTAAATGTTTCGTGAGTATATATACACATGATTAAAAATATAACGGCTTAACTCACGTACGTTTTTCGGGATTGCCCGACTTGTTTCGGATCTGTACGAGGTGCTTCCTCATGAGCACTCAGTCTCCGTCGCGACCTCGCTGCAAGCGACGGGTGCTCTTGAGGAAGGACCTCGTACAGGTCCAAAACTAGGCGGGCAATCCTGAAAAACGTACGTGAGTTAAGCCGTTACATTTTTAATAATCTGATAACTATTCTTATATATACAATTATCCTTATATCAGGATGAGGACTAGATTCTGCAGACTTATGAATACACACGCTGCTCTCTTCGCGGTTGGAATTTTAATATTGACAGTGATCTCATCAACAAGGCCGTGAAAGTAGATATCAACGGTTGGCACACAACATATGAATAAGAATATTTTAATCTCCTGACAAATATAGCAATTACATTTGTCTTGGTAAACTAGCAGACGTGCCAGCTGAAGGTTAGATTTTAGTTACACCTATTAGCTGTTGCAGTACTGGAGAAGCTTCTACAGCTCAGGAATTATTTATTAATCCCTTTATATTGGGAACTTTATGTGAATATCTCAAAAGTATACTTATGTCAGAGTTCGTATCCCAGAACTCTTTATATTTACAATACTAAGTATAATAACATAATTGGTGAATCGTGGCCTGGTACGACACTGCTTTAGAGTCATACTCATTCGGGCAAATAGAGCTTCATGTCATCATTTTACGGTATAAAAATTATAATATTATGAAAATAAATCTATCTAAATAATCTTTATCTTTTTTCAAAAGGTAATGAGCATTAATCAAGGTACTTGTACCATCGAAATTCGTTCGCCAGTTTCACCGCCCCGCACATGGTCGCGGCAGGTGTGGGAAGCATCAGCAATGACGCCGCGAGGCGAGGTGCGCGCGCGCACGCCATTCTCACGGGAGGCCGCGCGGCCGTGCCTCCCATCGCGTCCTGAACCGAACCGACCATTGTTCTAGCGCGTAGCTTCTCAAACTTGTTTCGTTTACTGCCCACTTTGAGAATCAATTATATTCCGCTTTCTAAAATTACTTTATTTTAAATTTATTTATTGTGTCATAGGAGGCTTAACTTTAGGCTTTCATAAGACCTCTAGAGAGTCTCAGTCTAAAACCTTCAACTCCCTAAAGCCACCAGCGTGAATAAGGGAATGTTATTATCCACTTTAAGTAAAGCTATTATATATCGATTACATTGAAATATTGATCAGTTTAGCTATTACAATATTTATCGATAAAAATTGAGCTTTGTGCACAAACGCAATGAAACATTATACATTTGACATTTTTTTTTTTCAGAATGAAAGGCTAAGGCCACAGCCTACCACACTGGCCAAGTGCGGTTTAGCAGATTTTACATGCCTTAGAGAACATTTACACCGTACTTATTCATATTATCTTTTATCGTTATACTGTATGGCAGTGTGATATTATGAGTTTCGTATGTAAATGACCAATTAGTCTTTATGAGCAGCATTAATAAATAAAAATTAAGTTAACTCCTCAAATTCATTTTCTGAGGCCAAAATTATATTTTACTCGTACAATGAACATTCTTTTACACAAGTATATGTCATATAAATCGTAATCGTACGTAATATCCATATCAATTTATGTTTGCCTTGTCGAGACTCGATTTCGACACCCTTTCAAATAGATCGGCATTATAATCGACATAATGACAAATAGACCTGCAGTCCTATTTTATATTGTTGATCTAAAAGGCCTATATTGATCATCTAACGTCAGTATTTCCTCAACATTGTGCCAAGAAAATATCCTTTGGTACCTTATTAGATCAAACTTTTTATATAACTAGATCATGTACATTTTTGTACGATAATGCAAATAGCAGTCTTTGAAGGAAGTTCCTCAAACGCCACGCAACACAGCCGCGAAGGCATCGGATAATGGAGGCTACATGATGAATATTTATATCCCGCTTGCCATTATTGAACTACGTCGCGGTTTCTCCCGCGGCCGTATCGCGTGATACCCGTCGCCGCGCTCCCTGGCGGCATCGATAAAATCTCTCGCGAACGTGCGTGACCACATCCTGTCCCGCCGTGCCCCGTGTCCCGCGCCCCGCCCCGCCTCGCCGAGCGCCTGTCCCCGTCATGTCCCCGCAGCGGACGACGCGGTCACATGCGCAGGCGCAAGCAACGCATCGCCGCGCTTCCGGCCCGCGATATAACGCGATCACCGCAAGGCCACGATTTTCCCCTCACTGACGGTGTTGTATTACGCTGCCTAAAAGTTTTTAACGGAACCGACCAATTATGATCGAATTTCAAGGCTCTTCACCGGCCCCGTTTAAAATAGCAACGCTATTGTGAATGTTTTGAGATTTTGTAATCGACACGGACACGATAAAGTCATAATCTTGTGCGTTTGGTAGAAGTTACAATATATTACACTACTATGTAAACATTGACAAGTTAGAAACTAATAATGTTGCAAGTATAAATGGGAGGTCTAAATATTACATAACAAAGAAGATATTTAGTTAATAATTTTGGATGAATGGCTAAAAATCAAACCAACGGCAAAAAATGACAAACAGGCAGATTTGGTGAAGATGGAATCAAATTGATCGTAAGCAATGTAATTTTGTTAGTATCTACTGTTACATTTTAGTCTAAATATTAAACAGTACTCCAACCAAATGGTGACTTTATTCCAATTAAATATTGACCGGGACCAACTAAATAGGCATAGTGGCTATGACAATCAAAGAAATAAAGCGACACTGACACATTATAAGTTTAAGATTGAAATGATTTATTGTAATAAGCACTCTTACGTTACTAAAATTAAACACACACTTTGTAAAGTCAAAATTAACATCAATAATTTAAGGTTTTTATTAGTATCTCAATAATAATTTAATTGTGTCCATCAAGATATTTTAGTACCGTGGGTGCAGCCACAATGCGTGCAGTCCATCGTAATTGCCCTGTCTCTTGACCTCCGGGTCTTCGGCGGGCTTCACGCGTCTCACGGAACATTTACCATCGAGTTAACTGTTCAGTTCGGTACCAATTTACACCATATACGGCGTCTCACCCGACTATAGACTCGTTGGGTTTAATTAACATTTAGTTAACGATTGTGAGAAGACGCTTAGTTGTTTTTTTCTTCGTAGTTGCATGTTGCCAGCCTTAGAAATGTACTTAGACAGGACTTTTACGTCCTATGATGACGAGGTATGTTGCCAGAATTAGAAATGTTCTCAGACAGGACTTTTGTCCTATAATGATGTTACAGGTGATATCCAACAAGGTTTGTAGGAAGCGGATCATCTAATTGGTCTGTTTTAGTCAGTGATGATTATTAGCGGAGCGTAAAATGAATCGTTTTTCGACACCTATCAACTGTGCGCGTTGACGTCTGCGACATGGCGCGTTCCAACATACGCATGATAAAAGAATGATGTGATCATTAATATGAAGTGCGTAAGAATATAATAAAAAATTATATTCTTACGCAAGGTTTATTATGAGGTTGGCAGTATTATAAGTAAGCCCATTTATTCCTATTTTTTCTAGAATCGGGAAGTTCGTTAAATTCATCTCCATCTATTATTAAATTCCTAGCTAATTACTTACCAATTTAATCTGTCTAAGGTTTTTTATAATTGCTTTTTAAATTATTATATGATTTTTCTATATGACATTAGTTTAAAAAAACCGTATGGAGTCTCAAGAAATAATTCCCCAAAACTCGCGAATGAGCTTGATAAATGGAGTTTCATTATAATAAAACGTAGGTACCCTACGAGGAAAAGTGAAGACAAAAAGGTTTAATAAAGTCCTCTTTGCAAAACTGAAGTGGACGGACCTCGCCGGCGCGGGATTAAAAATAATCAATTGGGACTTTGGGGAGAGACGCACCTGCGATTGTCTTTACATCCACTGACACCCTGGTGTAGGTACTACCCTACTTCATGAATCGATCGACTCCTTTCGTGACTACCGTTTTAACTTCCGTTTAACGAAGCGTGTTCTTCAGGCGTACGGGATTTTTTTATACTCATAAATCTGCGTTTCATTACCATCTCACTTGAAGGAAACGCGATTTAGCATAGTAGCAAGCTTGCCTAGAAAGTGCTTATTCATTTCTGTCTTGAACAATAACAGCAGGCTTGTGAGGAGATATTTGATAATAAATAATCGGTGCTCTCCGTCTTACCCGTAAGGACCCTGGCGTGAAGATATGTAGGCCATGTAGTGTCTACTTCAAGAAGGACATCACACATATATCATTTATCGTCTCAGTTATTGTCCGGTTTAGTGAACCATTTTAATAGAATAAAAAAATACTCAGGTTTTTCATCATTTTGTTACCATGTTACCAAATTTTTGTAATTGGATACCAATCGTTCTAATTAACAATGAAATAAATTAATAAATGTAGAGTAGCTTTACAGTCGCTGGAGAATCGCTAAGTGGTTTAAATGGAAATGACAGAAACAGTTAAATGCTCAACTCACTGCCTTTTGTAGTCATCGAATGATTATCATTAACACTTTTTTATATCTTTAGGGGAAGTTAAAAACTTCCAATAGATGATGGACTAAAGTGACGAGGTAAACTTTTAAACTTTTATCCTTCAAGTAAGAACATAAGATCACGCCTGTTATCATCGAAACGGTAGGCAGAAGAGTGTAGTACTCTCCTACGTTTCACCAGTTACGTTTCCATCCCACCATGGAATAGGTGGTGAGTCTATTGCCACACACCGGGCATAGATCCAAACCCCAAGTCACTATAAGAATTTTCTACTAGAAAATCTAAGTTAGAAAAATCCGTAGTATCCGACCCGGGATTCGAACCCAGGACCTTTCGATTAGCAGTCGCGCTGACAACAACTCGAGCAACGCGGCTGTATGCACCAGTATATGTAGAAGTAACAGTATACAGCAGTATACAACATAGTACATAAAAAAAAAAGATCGACCCATTTGTCAT